>CAWVNZ010000463.1:0-175265 GCA_963930735.1 Dioctria linearis
AATTAAAATTTGCGACAGTAAAAAATTATTTTTTGAATAATTTACTATAGAAAAGGTAATCCCTGGCGCAATTACAATTTGCGAGAGTATAAAATTATTTTTTGAAAAATTTACTGTAGAAAAGGCAATCCCTGGCGCAATTAAAATTTGCGACATTAAAAAATTATTTTTTGAATAATTTACTATAGAAGGGGCAATCCCTGGCGTATTTAAAATTTGCGAAAGTATAAAATTAATTTGTGAATAATTTACTATAGAAGAGGCAATCCCTGGCGTATTTAAAATTTGCGACAGTATAAAATTAATTTGTGAAAAATTTACTATAGAAAAGGCAATCCCTGGCGCAATTAAAATTTGCGGCAGTATAAAATTACTTTTTGAATAATTTACAATAGAAAAGGCAATCCTGGCGTATTTAAAATTTGCGACAGTAAAAAATTATTTTTTGAAAAATTTACTGTAAAAAAGGCAATCCCTGGCGTACTTAAAATTTGCGACAGTAAAAAATTATTTTTTGAAAAATTTACTGTAGAAAAGGCAATCCCTGGCGTAATTAAAATTTGCGACAGTAAAAAATTATTTTTTTGCAAAATTTACTATAGAAATAGCAATCCCTGGCGCAATTCAAATTTGCGACAGTAAAAAATTATTTTTTGTAAAATTTACTGTAGAAAAGGCAATCCCTGGCGCAATTAAAATTTGCGACAGTAAAAAATTAATTTTTGAAAAATTTACTGTAGAAAAGGCAATCCCTGGCGTAATTAAAATTTGCGACAGTAAAAAATTATTTTTTGAAAAATTTACTGTAGAAAAGGCAATCCCTGGCGTAATTGAAATTTACGACAGTAAAAAATTAATTTTTGAAATATTTACTATAGAAAAGGCAATACCTGGCGCAATTAAAATTTGCGACAGTAAAAAATTATTTTTTGAATAATTTACTATAGAAGAGGCAATCCCTGGCGTATTTAAAATTTGCGGCAGTATAAAATTAATTTGTGAACAATTTACTATAGAAAAGGCAATCCCTGGCGCAATTAAAATTTGCGACAGTAAAAAATTATTTTTTGTAAAATTTACTGTAGAAAAGGCAATCCCTGGCGCAATTAAAATTTGCGACAGTAAAAAATTAATTTTTGAAAAACTTACTATAGAAAAGGCAATCCCTGGCGCAGTTAAAATTTGCGACAGTAAAAAATTATTTTTTGAATAATTTACTATAGAAGAGGCAATCCCTGGCGTATTTAAAATTTGAGACAGTATAAAATTAAATTGTTAAAAATTTACTGTAGAAAAGGCTATCCCTGGCGTAATTAAAATTTGCGACAGTAAAAAATTATTTTTTGAAAAATTTACTATAGAAAGGGCAATCCCTGGCGCAATTAAAATTTGCGACAGTAAAAAATTAATTTTTGAAAAATTTACTGTAGAAAAGGCAATCCCTGGCGTAATTAAAATTTGCGACAGTAAAAAATTATTTTTTGAATAATTTACTATAGAAAAGGTAATCCCTGGCGCAATTACAATTTGCGACAGTATAAAATTATATTTTGAAAAATTTACTGTAGAAAAGGCAATCCCTGGCGCAATTAAAATTTGCGACAGTAAAAAATTATTTTTTGAATAATTTACTATAGAAGAGTCAATCCCTGGCGTATTTAAAATTTGCGACAGTATAAAATTAATTTGTGAAAAAATTACTATAGAAAAGGCTATCCTTGGCGCAATTAAAATTTGCGACTGTATTAAATTATTTTTTGAATAATTTACTATAGAAAAGGCAATCCCTGGCGTATTTAAAATTTGCGACAGTAAAAAATTATTTTTTGAAAAATTTACTGTATAAAAGGCAATCCCTGGCGTAATTAAAATTTGCGACAGTAAAAACTTATTTTTTGAAAAATTTACTGTAGAAAAGGCAATCCCTGGCGTAATTAAAATTTGCGACAGTAAAAAATTATTTTTTGAAAAATTTACTGTGGAAAGGCAATCCCTGGCGTAATTAAAATTTGCGACAGTAAAAAATTATTTTTTTGCAAAATTTACTATAGAAAAGGCAATCCCTGGCGCAATTAAAATTTGCGACATTAGAAAATTATTTTTTGAAAAATTTACTGTAGAAAAGGCAATTCCGGGCGCAATTAAAATTTGCGACAGTAAAAAATTATTTTTTGAATAATTTACTATAGAAAAGGTAATCCCTGGCGCAATTACAATTTGCGAGAGTATAAAATTATTTTTTGAAAAATTTACTGTAGAAAAGGCAATCCCTGGCGCAATTAAAATTTGCGACATTAAAAAATTATTTTTTGAATAATTTACTATAGAAGGGGCAATCCCTGGCGTATTTAAAATTTGCGAAAGTATAAAATTAATTTGTGAATAATTTACTATAGAAGAGGCAATCCCTGGCGTATTTAAAATTTGCGACAGTATAAAATTAATTTGTGAAAAATTTACTATAGAAAAGGCAATCCCTGGCGCAATTAAAATTTGCGGCAGTATAAAATTACTTTTTGAATAATTTACAATAGAAAAGGCAATCCCTGGCGTATTTAAAATTTGCGACAGTAAAAAATTATTTTTTGAAAAATTTACTGTAAAAAAGGCAATCCCTGGCGTACTTAAAATTTGCGACAGTAAAAAATTATTTTTTGAAAAATTTACTGTAGAAAAGGCAATCCCTGGCGTAATTAAAATTTGCGACAGTAAAAAATTATTTTTTTGCAAAATTTACTATAGAAAAAGCAATCCCTGGCGCAATTCAAATTTGCGACAGTAAAAAATTATTTTTTGTAAAATTTACTGTAGAAAAGGCAATCCCTGGCGCAATTAAAATTTGCGACAGTAAAAAATTAATTTTTGAAAAATTTACTGTAGAAAAGGCAATCCCTGGCGTAATTAAAATTTGCGATAGTAAAAAATTATTTTTTGAAAAATTTACTGTAGAAAAGGCAATCCCTGGCGTAATTAAAATTTACGACAGTAAAAAATTAATTTTTGAAATATTTACTATAGAAAAGGCAATACCTGGCGCAATTAAAATTTGCGACAGTAAAAAATTATTTTTTGAATAATTTACTATAGAAGAGGCAATCCCTGGCGTATTTAAAATTTGCGGCAGTATAAAATTAATTTGTGAACAATTTACTATAGAAAAGGCAATCCCTGGCGCAATTAAAATTTGCGACAGTAAAAAATTATTTTTTGTAAAATTTACTGTAGAAAAGGCAATCCCTGGCGCAATTAAAATTTGCGACAGTAAAAAATTAATTTTTGAAAAACTTACTATAGAAAAGGCAATCCCTGGCGCAGTTAAAATTTGCGACAGTAAAAAATTATTTTTTGAATAATTTACTATAGAAGAGGCAATCCCTGGCGTATTTAAAATTTGAGACAGTATAAAATTAAATTGTTAAAAATTTACTGTAGAAAAGGCTATCCCTGGCGTAATTAAAATTTGCGACAGTAAAAAATTATTTTTTGAAAAATTTACTATGGAAAGGGCAATCCCTGGCGCAATTAAAATTTGCGACAGTAAAAAATTAATTTTTGAAAAATTTACTGTAGAAAAGGCAATCCCTGGCGTAATTAAAATTTGCGACAGTAAAAAATTATTTTTTGAATAATTTACTATAGAAAAGGTAATCCCTGGCGCAATTACAATTTGCGACAGTATAAAATTATATTTTGAAAAATTTACTGTAGAAAAGGCAATCCCTGGCGCAATTAAAATTTGCGACAGTAAAAAATTATTTTTTGAATAATTTACTATAGAAGAGTCAATCCCTGGCGTATTTAAAATTTGCGACAGTATAAAAATAATTTGTGAAAAAATTACTATAGAAAAGGCTATCCTTGGCGCAATTAAAATTTGCGACTGTATTAAATTATTTTTTGAATAATTTACTATAGAAAAGGCAATCCCTGGCGTATTTAAAATTTGCGACAGTAAAAAATTATTTTTTGAAAAATTTACTGTATAAAAGGCAATCCCTGGCGTAATTAAAATTTGCGACAGTAAAAACTTATTTTTTGAAAAATTTACTGTAGAAAAGGCAATCCCTGGCGTAATTAAAATTTGCGACAGTAAAAAATTATTTTTTGAAAAATTTACTGTAGAAAAGGCAATCCCTGGCGTAAGTAAAATTTGCGACAGTAAAAAATTATTATTTTGCTAAATTTACTATAGAAAAGGCAATCCCTGGCGCAATTAAAATTTGCGACAGTAAAAAATTATTTTTTGTAAAATTTACTGTAGAAAAGGCAATCCCTGGCGTAATTAAAATTTCCGACAGTAAAAAATTATTTTTTGAAAAATTTACTATAGAAAAGGCAATCCCTGGAGCAATTAAAATTTGCGACAGTAAAAAATTATTTTTTGAATAATTTACTATAGAAGAGTCAATCCTTGGCGTATTTAAAATTTGCGACAGTATAAAATTAATTTGTGAAAAATTTACTATAGAAAATGTAATTCCTGGCGAAATTAAAATTTGCGACAGTAAAAAATTATTATTTGTAAAATTTTCTGTAGAAAAGGCAATCCCTGGCGCAATTAAAATTTGCGACAGTGAAAAATTAATTTTTGAAAAATTTACTATAGAAGAGGCAATCCCTGGCGTATTTAAAATTTGAGACAGTATAAAATTAAATTGTTAAAAATTTACTGTAGAAAAGGCAATTCTTGGCGTAATTAAAATTTGCGACAGTAAAAAATTATTTTTTGAAAAATTTACTATAGAAAAGGCAATCCCTTGCGCAGTTAAAATTTGCGACAGTAAAAAATTATTTTTTGTAAAATTTACTGTAGAAAAGGCAATCCCTGGCGCAATTAAAATTTGAGACAGTAAAAAATTAATTTTTGAAAAAATTACTGTAGAAAAGGCAATCTCTGGCGTAATTAAAATTTACGACAGTAAAAAATTATTTTTTGAAAAATTTACTGTAGATGAGGCAATCCCTGGCGCAATTAAAATTTCCGACAGTAAAAAATTTACTATAGAAAAGGCAATCCTTGGCGCAATTAAAATTTGCGACAGTAAAAAATTATTTTTTGTAAAATTTACTGTAGAAAAGGCTATCCTTGGCGCAATTAAAATTTGCGACAGTAAAAAATTAATTTTTGAAAAATTTACTGTAGAAAAGGCAATCCCTGGCGTAATTAAAATTTGCGACAGTAAAAAATTAATTTTTGAAAAATTTACTATAGAAAAGGCAATCCCTGGCGCAATTAAAATTTGCGACAGTAAAAAAATATTTTTTGAATAATTTACTACAGAAGAGGCAATCCCTGGCGTATTTAAAATTTGCGACAGCATAAAATTAATTTGTGAAAAATTTACCATAGAAAAGGCAATCCCTGGCGCAATTAAAATTTGCGACAGTAAAAAATTTTTTTTGAATAATTTACTATAGAAAAGGCAATCCCTGGCGTAATTAAAATTTGCGAAAGTAAAAAATTATTTTTTGAAAAATTTACTGTAGAAAAGGCAATCCCTGGCGTAATTAAAATTTGCGACAGTAAAAAATTATTTTTTTGCAAAATTTACTATAGAAAGGCAATCCCTGGCGCAATTAAAATTTGCGACAGTAGAAAATTATTTTTTGAAAAATTTACTATATAAAAGGCAATCCCTGGCGCAATTAAAATTTGCGACAGTAAAAAATTATTTTTTGAATAATTTACTATATAAAAGGCAATCCCTGGCGTAATTAAAATTTGCGACAGTAAAAAATTATTTTTTGAAAAATTTACTGTAGAAAAGGCAATCCCTGGCTTAATTAAAATTTGCGACAGTAAAATATTATTTTTTGAAAAATTTTCTGTAGAAAAGGCAATCCCTGGCGTAATTAAAATTTGCGACAGTAAAAAATTATTTTTTGAAAAATTTACTGTGGAAAGGCAATCCCTGGCGTAATTAAAATTTGCGACAGTAAAAAATTATTTTTTTGCAAAATTTACTATAGAAAAGGCAATCCCTGGCGCAATTAAAATTTGCGACAGTAGAAAATTATTTTTTGAATAATTTACGATAGAAAGGCAATCCCTGGCGCAATTAAAATTTGCGACAGTAAAAAATAATTTTTTGAATAATTTACTATAGAAAAGGCAATCCCTGGCGTATTTAAAATTTGCGACAGTAAAAAATTATTTTTTGAAAAATTTACTGTAGAAACGGCAATCCCTGGCGCAATTAAAATTTGCGACAGTAGAAAATTATTTTTTGAAAAATTTACTGTAGAAAAGGCAATTCCGGGCGCAATTAATATTTGCGACAGTAAAAAATTATTTTTTGAATAATTTACTATAGAAAAGGTAATCCCTGGCGCAATTACAATTTGCGACAGTATAAAATTATTTTTTGAAAAATTTACTGTAGAAAAGGGAATCCCTGGCGCAATTAAAATTTGCGACATTAAAAAATTATTTTTTGAATAATTTACTATAGAAGGGGCAATCCCTGGCGTATTTAAAATTTGCGAAAGTATAAAATTAATTTGTGAATAATTTACTATAGAAGAGGCAATCCCTGGCGTATTTAAAATTTGTGACAGTATAAAATTAATTTGTGAAAAATTTACTATAGAAAAGGCAATCCCTCGCGCAATTAAAATTTGCGACAGTATAAAATTACTTTTTGAATAATTTACAATAGAAAAGGCAATCCCTGGCGTATTTAAAATTTGCGACAGTAAAAAATTATTTTTTGAAAAATTTACTGTAAAAAAGGCAATCCCTGGCGTACTTAAAATTTGCGACAGTAAAAAATTATTTTTTGAAAAATTTACTGTAGAAAAGGCAATCCCTGGCGTAATTAAAATTTGCGACAGTAAAAAATTATTTTTTTGCAAAATTTACTATAGAAAAAGCAATCCCTGGCGCAATTCAAATTTGCGACAGTAAAAAATTATTTTTTGTAAAATTTACTGTAGAAAAGGCAATCCCTGGCGCAATTAAAATTTGCGACAGTAAAAAATTAATTTTTGAAAAATTTACTGTAGAAAAGGCAATCCCTGGCGTAATTAAAATTTGCGACAGTAAAAAATTATTTTTTGAAAAATTTACTGTAGAAAAGGCAATCCCTGGCGTAATTAAAATTTACGACAGTAAAAAATTAATTTTTGAAATATTTACTATAGAAAAGGCAATACCTGGCGCAATTAAAATTTGCGACAGTAAAAAATTATTTTTTGAATAATTTACTATAGAAGAGGCAATCCCTGGCGTATTTAAAATTTGCGGCAGTATAAAATTAATTTGTGAAAAATTTATTATAGAAAAGGCAATCCCTGGCGCAATTAAAATTTGTGACAGTAAAAAATTATTTTTTGGAAAATTTACTGTAGAAAAGGCAATCCCTGGCGCAATTAAAATTTGCGACAGTAAAAAATTAATTTTTGAAAAATTTACTATAGAAAAGGCAATCCCTGGCGCAGTTAAAATTTGCGACAGTAAAAAATTACTTTTTGAATAATTTACAATAGAAAAGGCAATCCCTGGCGTATTTAAAATTTGCGACAGTAAAAAATTATTTTTTGAAAAATTTACTGTAAAAAAGGCAATCCCTGGCGTACTTAAAATTTGCGACAGTAAAAAATTATTTTTTGAAAAATTTACTGTAGAAAAGGCAATCCCTGGCGTAATTAAAATTTGCGACAGTAAAAAATTATTTTTTTGCAAAATTTACTATAGAAAAAGCAATCCCTGGCGCAATTCAAATTTGCGACAGTAAAAAATTATTTTTTGTAAAATTTACTGTAGAAAAGGCAATCCCTGGCGCAATTAAAATTTGCGACAGTAAAAAATTAATTTTTGAAAAATTTACTGTAGAAAAGGCAATCCCTGGCGTAATTAAAATTTGCGACAATAAAAAATTATTTTTTGAAAAATTTACTGTAGAAAAGGCAATCCCTGTCGTAATTAAAATTTACGACAGTAAAAAATTATTTTTTGAAATATTTACTATAGAAAAGGCAATACCTGGCGCAATTAAAATTTGCGACAGTAAAAAATTATTTTTTGAATAATTTACTATAGAAGAGGCAATCCCTGGCGTATTTAAAATTTGCGGCAGTATAAAATTAATTTGTGAAAAATTTACTGTAGAAAAGGCAATCCCTGGCGCAATTAAAATTTGCGACAGTAAAAAATTATTTTTTGTAAAATTTACTGTAGAAAAGGCAATCCTTGGCGCAATTAAAATTTGCGACAGTAAAAAATTAATTTTTGAAAAATTTACTATAGAAAAGGCAATCCCTGGCGCAGTTAAAATTTGCGACAGTAAAAAATTATTTTTTGAATAATTTACTATAGAAGAGGCAATCCCTGGCGTATTTAAAATTTGAGACAGTATAAAATTAAATTGTTAAAAATTTACTGTAGAAAAGGCAATCCCTGGCGTAATTAAAATTTGCGACAGTAAAAAATTATTTTTTGAAAAATTTACTATAGAAAGGGCAATCCCTGGCGCAATTAAAATTTGCGACAGTAAAAAATTAATTTTTGAAAAATTTACTGTAGAAAAGGCAATCCCTGGCGTAATTAAAATTTGCGACAGTAAAAAAGTATTTTTTGAAAAATTTACTGTAGAAAAGGCAATCCCTGCCGCAATTAAAATTTGCGACAGTAAAAAATTATTTTTTGAATAATTTACTATAGAAGAGGCAATCCCTGGCGTGTTTAAAATTTGCGACAGTATAAAATTAGTTTGTGAAAAATTTACTATAGAAAAGGCAATCCGTGGCGTAATTAAAATTTGCGACAGTAAAAAATTATTTTTTGAAAAATTTGCTGTAGAAAAGGCAATCCCTGGCGTAATTAAATTTTGCGAGAGTAAAAAATTATTTTTTGAAAAATTTACTGTAGAAAAGGCAATCCCTGGCGTAATTAAAATTTGCGACAGTAAAAAATTATTTTTTTGCAAAATTTACTATAGTAAAGGCAATCCCTGGCGCAATTAAAATTTGCGGCAGTAGAAAATTATTTTTTGAAAAATTTACTATAGAAAAGGCAATCCCTGGCGCAATTAAAATTTGCGACAGTAAAAAATTATTTTTTGAATAATTTACTATAGAAAAGGCAATCCCTGGCGTAATTAAAATTTGCGACAGTAAAAAATTATTTTTTTGCAAAATTTACTATAGAAAAAGCAATCCCTGGCGCAATTCAAATTTGCGACAGTAAAAAATTATTTTTTGTAAAATTTACTGTAGAAAAGGCAATCCCTGGCGCAATTAAAATTTGCGACAGTAAAAAATTAATTTTTTGAAAAAATTACTGTAGAAAAGGCAATCCCTGGCGTAATTAAAATTTGCGACAGTAAAAAATTATTTTTTGAAATATTTACTGTAGAAAAGGCAATCCCTGGCGTAATTAAAATTTACGACAGTAAAAAATTAATTTTTGAAATATTTACTATAGAAAAGGCAATACCTGGCGCAATTAAAATTTGCGACAGTAAAAAATTATTTTTTGAATAATTTACTATAGAAGAGGCAATCCCTGGCGTATTTAAAATTTGCGGCAGTATAAAATTAATTTGTGAAAAATTTACTATAGAAAAGGCAATCCCTGGCGCAATTAAAATTTGCGACAGTAAAAAATTATTTTTTGTAAAATTTACTGTAGAAAAGGCAATCCCTGGCGCAATTAAAATTTGCGACAGTAAAAAATTAATTTTTGAAAAATTTACTATAGAAAAGGCAATCCCTGGCGCAGTTAAAATTTGCGACAGTAAAAAATTATTTTTTGAATAATTTACTATAGAAGAGGCAATCCCTGGCGTATTTAAAATTTGAGACAGTATAAAATTAAATTGTTAAAAATTTACTGTAGAAAAGGCAATCCCTGGCGTAATTAAAATTTGCGACAGTAAAAAATTATTTTTTGAAAAATTTACTATAGAAAGGGCAATCCCTGGTGCAATTAAAATTTGCGACAGTAAAAAATTAATTTTTGAAAAATTTACTGTAGGAAAGGCAATCCCTGGCGTAATTAAAATTTGCGACAGTAAAAAATTATTTTTTCAAAAATTTACTGTAGAAAAGGCAATCCCTGCCGCAATTAAAATTTGCGACAGTAAAAAAATTACTATAGAAAAGGCAATCCCTGGCGCAATTAAAATTTGAGACAGTAAAAAACATTTTTTGTAAAATTTACTGTAGAAAAGGCTATCCTTGGCGCAATAAAAATTTGCGACAGTAAAAAATTAATTTTTGAAAAAATTTACTGTAGAAAAGGCAATCCCTGGCGTAATTAAAATTTGCGACAGTAAAAAATTAATTTTTGAAAAATTTACTATAGAAAAGGCAATTCCTGGCGCAATTAAAATTTGCGACAGTAAAAAATAATTTTTTGAATAATTTACTATAGAAGAGGCAATCCCTGGCGTGTTTAAAATTTGCGACAGTATAAAATTAGTTTGTGAAAAATTTACTATAGAAAAGGCAATCCGTGGCGTAATTAAAATTTGCGACAGTAAAAAATTATTTTTTGAAAAATTTGCTGTAGAAAAGGCAATCCCTGGCGTAATTAAATTTTGCGAGAGTAAAAAATTATTTTTTGAAAAATTTACTGTAGAAAAGGCAATCCCTGGCGTAATTAAAATTTGCGACAGTAAAAAATTATTTTTTTGCAAAATTTACTATAGAAAAGGCAATCCCTGGCGCAATTAAAATTTGCGGCAGTAGAAAATTATTTTTTGAAAAATTTACTATAGAAAAGGCAATCCCTGGCGCAATTAAAATTTGCGACAGTAGAAAATTATTTTTTGAAAAATTTACTGTAGAAAAGGCAATCCCTGGCGCAATTAAAATTTGCGACAGTAAAAAATTATTTTTTTGAAAATTTACTGTAGAAAAGGCAATCCTTGGCGCAATTAAAATTTGCGACAGTAGAAAATTATTTTTTGTAAAATTTACTGTAGAAAACGCAATCCCTGGCGCAATTAAAATTTGCGACAGTAAAAAATTATTTTTTGAATAATTTACTATAGAAAACGTAATCCCTGGCGCAATTACAATTTGCGACAGTATAAAATTATTTTTTGAAAAATTTACTGTAGAAAAGGCAATCCCTGGCGCAATTAAAACTTGCGACAGTATAAAATTATTTTTTTGAATAATTTACTATAGAAAAGGCAATCCCTGGCGTATTTAAAATTTGCGACATTAAAAAATTATTTTTTGACTAATTTACTGTAGAAAAGGCAATCCCTGGCGTAATTAAAATTTGCGACAGTAAAAAATTATTTTTTGTAAAATTTACTGTAGAAAAGGCAATCCCTGGCGCAATTAAAATTTGCGACAGTATAAAATTATTTTTTGAATAATTTACTATAGAAAAGGCAATCCCTGGCGTATTTAAAATTTGCGACAGTAAAAAATTATTTTTTGACAAATTTACTGTAGAAAAGGCAATCCCTGGCGTAATTAAAATTTGCGACAGTAAAAAATTATTTTTTGAATAATTTACTATAGAAAAGGCAATCCCTGGCGTATTTAAAATTTGCGACAGTAAAAAATTATTTTTTGACAAATTTACTGTAGAAAAGGCAATCCCTGGCGTAATAAAATTTGCGACAGTAAAAAATTATTTTTTGAAAAATTTACTGTAGAAAAGGGCAATCCCTGGCGAAATTAAAATTTGCGACAGTAAAAAATTTACTATAGAAAAGGCAATCCCTGGCGCAATTAAAATTTGCGACAGTAAAAATTATTTTTTGTAAAATTTACTGTAGAAAAGGCTATTCTTGGCGCAATAAAAATTTGCGACAGTAAAAAATTAATTTTTGAAAAATTTACTGTAGAAAAGGCAATCCCTGGCGTAATTAAAATTTGCGACAGTCTAAAATTAATTTTTGAAAAATTTACTATAGAAAAGGCAATTCCTGGCGCAATTAAAATTTGCGACAGTAAAAATTATTTTTTGAATAATTTACTATAGAAGAGGCAATCCCTGGCGTATTTAAAATTTGCGACAGTATAAAATTAGTTTGTGAAAAATTTACTATAGAAAAGGCAATCCCTGGCGTAATTAAAATTTGCGACAGTAATAAATTATTTTTGAAAAATTTGCTGTAGAAATGGCAATCCCTGGCGTAATTAAAATTTGCGAGAGTAAAAAATTATTTTTTGAAAAATTTACTGTAGAAAAGGCAATCCCTGGCGTAATTAAAATTTGCGACAGTAAAAAATTATTTTTTTGCAAAATTTACTATAGAAAAGGCAATCCCTGGCGCAATTAAAATTGCGACAGTAGAAAATTATTTTTTGAAAAATTTACTATAGAAAAGGCAATCCCTGGCGCAATTAAAATTTGCGACAGTAAAAAAATTATTTTTTGAATAATTTACTATAGAAAAGGCAATCCCTGGCGTATTTAAAATTTGCGACAGTAAAAAATTATTTTTTGAAAAATTTACTGTAGAAAATGCAATCCTGGCGCAATTAAAATTTGCGACAGTAGAAAATTATTTTTGAAAAATTTACTGTAGAAAAGGCAATCCCTGGCGCAATTAAAATTTGCGACAGTAAAAAATTATTTTTTGGAAAATTTACTGTAGAAAAGACAATCCTTGGCGCAATTAAAATTTGCGACAGTAGAAAATTATTTTTTGAAAAATTTACTGTAGAAAAGGCAATCCCTGGCGCAATTAAAAGTTGCGACAGTAAAAAATTATTTTTTGAATAATTTACTATAGAAAACGTAATCCCTGGCGCAATTACAATTTGCGACAGTATAACATTATTTTTTGAAAAATTTACTGTAGAAAAGGCAATCCCTGGGGTAATTAAAATTTGCGACAGTAAAAAAATTATTTTTTTGCAAAATTTACTATAGAAAAGGCAATCCTGGCGCAATTAAAATTTGCGACAATGGAAAATTATTTTTTGAAAAATTTACTATAGAAAAGGCAATCCCTGGCGCAATTAAATTTTGCGACAGTAAAAAATTATTTTTTGAATAATTTACTATAGAAAAGGCAATCCCTGGCGCAATTAAATTTGCGACAGTAGAAAATTATTTTTTGAAAAATTTACTAAAGAAAAGGCAATCCCTGGCGCAATTAAAAATTTGTGACAGTAGAAAATTATTTTTTTAAAAATTTACTGTAGAAATGGCAATCCCTGGCGCAATTAAAATTTGCGACAGTAAAAAATTATTTTTGAATAATTTACTATAGAAAAGGTAATCCCTGGCGCAATTACAATTTGCGACAGTATAAAATTATTTTTTGAAAAATTTACTGTAGAAAAGGCAATTCCTGGCGCAATTAAAATTTGCGACAGTAAAAATTATTTTTTGAATAATTTACTATAGAAGAGGCAATCCCTGGCGTATTTAAAATTTGCGACAGTATAAAATTAATTTGTGAATAATTTACTATAGAAGAGGCAATCCCTGGGGTATTTAAAATTTGCGACAGTATAAAATTAGTTTGTGAAAAATTTACTATAGAAAAGGCAATCCCTGGCGTAATAAAATTTGCGAGAGTAAAAAATTATTTTTTGAAAATTTGCTGTAGAAATGGCAATCCCTGGCGTAATTAAAATTTGCGAGAGTAAAAAATTATTTTTTGAAAAATTTACTGTAGAAAAAGGCAATCCTGGCTGTAATTAAAATTTGCGACAGTAAAAAATTATTTTTTTGCAAATTTACTATAGAAAAGGCAATCCCTGGCGCAATTAAAATTTGCGACAGTAGAAAATTATTTTTTGAAAAATTTACTATAGAAAAGGCAATCCCTGGCGCAATTAAAATTTGCGACAGTAAAAAATTATTTTTTGAATAATTTACTATAGAAAAGGCAATCCCTGGGCGTATTTAAAATTTGCGACAGTAAAAAATTATTTTTTGAAAAATTAACTGTAGAAAAGGCAATCCCTGGCGCAATTAAAATTTGCGACAGTAGAAAATTATTTTTTGAAAAATTTACTGTAGAAAAGGCAATCTCTGGCGCAATTAAAATTTGCGACAGTAAAAAATTATTTTTTTTTGGAAAATTTACTGTAGAAAAGGCAATCTTTGGCGCAATTAAAATTTGCGACAGTAGAAAATTATTTTTTGAAAAATTTACTGTAGAAAAGGCAATAACTGGCGCAATTAAAATTTGCGACAGTAAAAAATTATTTTTTGAATAATTTACTATAGAAAAGGTAATCCCTGGCGCAATTACAATTTGCGACAGTATAAAAATTATTTTTTGAAAAATTTACTTCAGAAAAGGCAATCCCTGGCGCAATTAAAATTTGCGACAGTAAAAAATTATTTTTTGAATAATTTACTATAGAAGAGGCAATCCCTGGCGTATTTAAAATTTGCGACAGTATAAAATTAATTTGTGAATAATTTACTATAGAAGAGGCAATCCCTGGCGCAATTAAAATTTGCGACAGTAAAAAATTATTTTTTTTGCAAAATTTACTATAGAAAAGGCAATCCCTAGCGCAATTAAAATTTGCGACAGTAAAAAATTATTTTTTGTAAAATTTACTGTAGAAAAGGCAATCCCTGGCGCAATTAAAATTTGCGACAGTAAAAAATTAATTTTTGAAAAATTTACTGTAGAAAAGGCAATCGCTGGCGTAATTAAAATTTGCGACAGTAAAAAATTATTTTTTGAAAAATTTACTGTAGAAAAGGCAATCCCCTGGCGTAATTAAAATTTGCGACAGTAAAAAATTAATTTTTGAAAAATTTACTATAGAAAAGGCAATCCCTGGCGCAATTAAAATTTGCGACAGTAAAAAATTATTTTTTTGAATAATTTGCTATAGAAGAGGCAATCCCTGGCGTATTTAAAATTTGCCACAGTATAAAATTAATTTGTGAAAAATTTACTATAGAAAAGGCAATCCCTGTCGAAATTAAAATTTGCGACAGTAAAAAATTATTTTTTTGTCAAATTTACTGTAGAAAAGGCAATCCCTGGCGCAATTAAAATTTGCGAAAGTAAAAAATTACTTTTTGAAAAATTTACTATAGAAAAGGCAATCCCTGGCGCAATTAAAATTTGCAACAGTAAAAAATTATTTTTTAATAATTTACTATAGAAGAGTCAATCCCTGGCGTATTTAAAATTTGAGACAGTATAAAATTAAATTTTTAAAAATTTACTGTAGAAAAGGCAATCCCTGGCGTAATTAAAATTTGCGACAGTAAAAAATTATTTTTTGAAAAATTTACTATAGAAAAGGCAATCCCTTGCGCAATTAAATTTTGCGACAGTAAAAAATTATTTTTTGTAAAATTTACTGTAGAACAGGCAATCCCTGGCGTAATTAAAATTTGCAACAGTAAAAAATTAATTTTTGAAAAATTTACTATAGAAAAGGCAATCCCTGGCGCAATTAAAATTTGCGACAGTAAAAAATTATTTTTTGAATAATTTACTATAGAAGAGGCAATCCCTGGCGTATTTAAAATTTGCGACAGTATAAAATTAATTTGTGAAATATTTACTATAGAAAAGGCAATCCCTGGCGCAATTAATATTTGCGACAGTAAAAAATTATTTTTTGAATAATTTACTATAGAAAAGCCAATCCCAGGCGTATTTAAAATTTGCGACAGTAAAAAATTATTTTTTGAAAAATTTACTGTAGAAAAGGCAATCCCTGGCGTAATTAAAATTTGCGAGAGTAAAAAATTATTTTTTGAAAAATTTGCTGTAGAAAAGGTAATCCCTGGCGTAATTAAAATTTGCGACAGTAAAAAATTATTTTTTGAAAAATTTACTGTAGAAAAGGCAATCCCTGGCGTAATTAAAATTTGCGACAGTAAAAAATTATTTTTTTGCAAAATTTACTACAGAAAAGGCAATCCCTGGCGCAATTAAAATTTGCGACAGTAGAAAATTATTTTTTGAAAAATTTACTATAGAAAAGGCAATCCCTATCGCAATTAGAATTTGAGACAGTAAAAAATTAATTTTGAAAAATTTACTGTAGAAAAGGCAATCCCTGGCGCAATTAAAATTTGCGACAGTAGAAAATTATTTTTGAAAAATTTACAGTAGAATAGGCAATTCCTGGTGCAATTAAAATTTGCGACAGTAAAAAATAATTTTTTGAACAATTTACTATAGATAGGGTAATCCCTGGCGCAATTACAATTTGCGACAGTATAAAATTATTTTTGAAAAATTTACTGTAGAAAAGGCAATCCCTGGCGCAATTAAAATTTGCGACAGTAAAAAATTATTTTTTGAATAATTTACTATAGAAGAGGCAATCCCTGGCTTATTTAAAATTTGCGACAGTATAAAATTAATTTGTGAATAATTTACTATAGTAGAGGCAATCTCTGGCGTATTTAAAATTTGCGACAGTATAAAATTAATTTGTGAAAAATTTACTATAGAACAGGCAATCCCTGGCGCAATTAAAATTTGCGACAGTAAAAAATTATTTTTTGAAAAATTTACTGTAGTAAAGGCAATCCCTGGCGTAATTAAAATTTGCGACAGTAAAAAATTATTTTTTTGCAAAATTTACTATGGAAAAGGCAATCCCTGGCGCAATTAAAATTTTCGACAGTAAAAAATTATTTTTTGTAAAATTTACTGTAGAAAAGGCAATCCCTTGCGCAATTAAAATTTGCGACAGTAAAAAATTAATTTTTGAAAAATTTACTGTAGAAAAGGCAATCCCTGGCGTAATTAAAATTTGCGACAGTAAAAAAATATTTTTTGAAACATTTACTGTAGAAAAGGCAATCCCTGGCGTAATTAAAATTTGCGACAGTAAAAAATTAATTTTTGAAAAATTTACTATAGAAAAGGCAATCCCTGGCGCAATTAAAATTTGCGACAGTAAAAAATTATTTTTTTGTAAAATTTACTATGGAAAAGGCAATCCCTGGCGCAATTAAAATTTGCGACAGTAAAAAATTATTTTTTGTAAAATTTACTGTAGAAAAGGCAATCCCTTGCGCAATTAAAATTTGCGACAGTAAAAAATTAATTTTTGAAAAATTTACTGTAGAAAAGGCAATCCCTGGCGTAATTAAAATTTGCGACAGTAAAAAAATATTTTTTGAAACATTTGCTGTAGAAAAGGCAATCCCTGGCGTAATTAAAATTTGCGACAGTAAAAAATTATTTTTTGAAAAATTTACTGTAGAAAAGGCAATCCCTGGCGTAATTAAAATTTGTGACAGTAAAAAATTATTTTTTTGCAAAATTTACTATGGAAAAGGCAATCCCTGGTGCAATTAAAATTTGCGACAGTAAAAAATTATTTTTTGTAAAATTTACTGTAGAAAAGGCAATCCCTGGCGTAATTAAAATTTGCGACAGTAAAAAAATATTTTTTGAAACATTTACTGTAGAAAAGGCAATCCCTGGCGTATTTAAAATTTGCGACAGTAAAAAAATTATTTTTTGAAAAATTTACTGTAGAAAAGGCAATCCCTGGCGTAATTAAAATTTGCGAGAGTAAAAAATTATTTTTGAAAAATTTGCTGTAGAAAAGGTAATCCCTGGCGTAATTAAAATTTGCGACAGTAAAAAATTATTTTTTGAAAAATTTACTGTAGAAAAGGCAATCCCTGGCGTAATTAAAATTTGCGACAGTAAAAAATTATTTTTTTGCAAAATTTACTACAGAAAAGGCAATCCCTGGCGCAATTAAAATTTGCGACAGTAGAAAATTATTTTTTGAAAAATTTACTATAGAAAAGGCAATCCCTGGCGCAATTAGAATTTGAGACAGTAAAAAATTAATTTTGAAAAATTACTGTAGAAAACGCAATCCCTGGCGCAATTAAAATTTGCGACAGTAGAAAATTATTTTTTGAAAAATTTACAGTAGAATAGGCAATCCCTGGTGCAATTAAAATTTGCGACAGTAAAAAATAATTTTTTGAACAATTTTACTATAGATAGGGTAATCCCTGGCACAATTACAATTTGCGACAGTATAAAATTATTTTTTGAAAAATTTACTGTAGAAAAAGGCAATCCCTGGCGCAATTAAAATTTGCGACAGTAAAAAATTATTTTTGAATAATTTACTATAGAAGAGGCAATCCCTGGCTTATTTAAAATTTGCGAAAGTATAAAATTAATTTGTGAATAATTTACTATAGTAGAGGCAATCTCTGGCGTATTTAAAATTTGCGACAGTATAAAATTAATTTGTGAAAAATTTACTATAGAAAAGGCAATCCCTGGCGCAATTAAAATTTGCGACAGTAAAAAATTATTTTTTGAAAAATTTACTGTAGTAAAGGCAATCCCTGGCGTAATTAAAATTTGCGACAGTAAAAAATTATTTTTTGCAAAATTTACTATGGAAAAGGCAATCCCTGGCGCAATTAAAATTTTCGACAGTAAAAAATTATTTTTTGTAAAATTTACTGTAGAAAAGGCAATCCCTTGCGCAATTAAAATTTGCGACAGTAAAAAAATTAATTTTTGAAAAATTTACTGTAGAAAAGGCAATCCCTGGCGTAATTAAAATTTGCGACAGTAAAAAAATATTTTTTGAAACATTTACTGTAGAAAAGGCAATCCCTGGCGTAATTAAAATTTGCGACAGTAAAAAATTAGTTTTTGAAAAATTTACTATAGAAAAGGCAATCCCTGGCGCAATTAAAATTTGCGACAGTAAAAAATTATTTTTTGAATAATTTACTATAGAAGAGGCAATCCCTGGCTTATTTAAAATTTGCGAAAGTATAAAATTAATTTGTGAATAATTTACTATAGTAGAGGCAATCTCTGGCGTATTTAAAATTTGCGACAGTATAAAATTAATTTGTGAAAAATTTACTATAGAAAAGGCAATCCCTGGCGCAATTAAAATTTGCGACAGTAAAAAATTATTTTTTGAAAAATTTACTGTAGTAAAGGCAATCCCTGGCGTAATTAAAATTTGCGACAGTAAAAAATTATTTTTTTGCAAAATTTACTATGGAAAAGGCAATCCCTGGCGCAATTAAAATTTTCGACAGTAAAAAATTATTTTTTGTAAAATTTACTGTAGAAAAGGCAATCCCTTGCGCAATTAAAATTTGCGACAGTAAAAAATTAATTTTTGAAAAATTTACTGTAGAAAAGGCAATCCCTGGCGTAATTAAAATTTGCGACAGTAAAAAAATATTTTTTGAAACATTTACTGTAGAAAAGGCAATCCCTGGCGTAATTAAAATTTGCGACAGTAAAAAATTAATTTTTGAAAAATTTACTATAGAAAAGGCAATCCCTGGCGCAATTAAAATTTGCGACAGTAAAAAATTATTTTTTTGCAAAATTTACTATGGAAAAGGCAATCCCTGGCGCAATTAAAATTTGCGACAGTAAAAAATTATTTTTTGTAAAATTTACTGTAGAAAAGGCAATCCCTTGCGCAATTAAAATTTGCGACAGTAAAAAATTAATTTTTGAAAAATTTACTGTAGAAAAGGCAATCCCTGGCGTAATTAAAATTTGCGACAGTAAAAAAATATTTTTTGAAACATTTGCTGTAGAAAAGGCAATCCCTGGCGTAATTAAAATTTGCGACAGTAAAAAATTATTTTTTGAAAAATTTACTGTAGAAAAGGCAATCCCTGGCGTAATTAAAATTTGTGACAGTAAAAAATTATTTTTTTGCAAAATTTACTATGGAAAAGGCAATCCCTGGCGCAATTAAAATTTGCGACAGTAAAAAATTATTTTTTGTAAAATTTACTGTAGAAAAGGCAATCCCTGGCGTAATTAAAATTTGCGACAGTAAAAAAATATTTTTTGAAACATTTACTGTAGAAAAGGCAATCCCTGGCGTAATTAAAATTTGAGACAGTAAAAAATTAATTTTTGAAAAATTTACTATAGAAAAGGCAATCCCTGGCGCAATTAAAATTTGCGACAGTAAAAAATTATTTTTTGAAAAATTTACTGTAGAAAAGGCAATCCCTGGCGCAATTAAAATTTGCGACAGTAAAAAATTATTTTTTGTAAAATTTACTGTAGAAAAGGCAATCCCTGGCGCAACTAAAATTTGCGACAGTAAAAAATTAATTTTTGAAAAATTTACTGTAGAAAAGGCAATCCGTGGCGTAATTAAAATTTGCGACAGTAAAAAATTATTTTTTGAAAAATTTACTGTAGAAAAGGCAATCCCTGGCGTAATTAAAATTTGCGACAGTATAAAATTAATTTTTGAAAAATTTACTATAAAAAAGGCAATCCCTGGCGCAATTAAAATTTGTGACAGTAAAAAATTATTTTTTGAAAAATTTACTGTAGAAAAGGCAATCCCTGGCGCAATTAAAATTTGCGACAGTAGAAAATTATTTTTTGAAAAATTTACTGTAGAAAAGGCAATCCCTGGCGCAATTAAAATTTGCGACAGTAAAAAATTATTTTTTGGAAAATTTACTGTAGAAAAGGCAATTCTTGGCGCAATTAAAATTTGCGACAGTAGAAAATTATTTTTTGAAAAATTTACTGTAGAAAAGGCAATCCTGGCGCAATTAAAATTTGCGACAGTAAAAAATTATTTGTTGAATAATTTACTATAGAAAAGGTAATCCCTGGCGCAATTACAATTTGCGACAGTATAAAATTATTTTTTGAAAAATTTACTGTAGAAAAGGCAATCCCTGGCGTAATTAAAATTTGCGACAGTAAAAAATTATTTTTTTGCAAAATTTACTATAGAAAAGGCAATCCCTGGCGAAATTAAAATTTGCGACAATAGAAAATTATTTTTTGAAAAATTTACTATAGAAAAGGCAATCCCTGGAGCAATTAAAATTTGCGACAGTAAAAAATTATTTTTTGAATAATTTACTATAGAAAAGGCAATCCCTGGCGCAATTAAAATTTGCGACAGTAGAAAATTATTCTTTGAAAAATTTACTATAAAAAAGGCAATCCCTGGCACAATTAAAATTTGCGACAGTAGAAAATTATTTTTTGAAAAATTTACTGTAGAAAAGGCAATCCCTGGCGCAATTAAAATTTGCGACAGTAAAAAATTATTTTTTGAATAATTTACTATAGAAAAGGTAATCCCTGGCGTAATTAAAATTTGCGACAGTAAAAAATTATTTTTTGAAAAATTTATTGTAGAAAAGGCAATTCCTGGCGTAATTAAAATTTGCGACAGTAAAAAATTATTTTTTGAAAAATTTACTGTAGAAAAGGCAATTCCTGGCGTAATTAAAATTTGCGACAGTAAAAAATTATTTTTTTGCAAAATTTACTATAGAAAAGGCAATCCCTAGCGCAATTAAAATTTGCGACAGTAAAAAATTATTTTTTGTAAAATTTACTGTAGAAAGGGCAATCCCTGGCGCAATTAAAATTTCCGACAGTAAAAAATTAATTTTTGAAAAATTTACTGTAGAAAAGGCAATCCCTGGCGTAATTAAAATTTGCGACAGTAAAAATTATTTTTTGAAAAATTTACTGTAGAAAAGGCAATCCCTGGCGTAATTAAAATTTGCGACAGTAAAAAATTAATTTTTGAAAAATTTACTATAGAAAAGGCAATCCCTGGCGCAATTAAAATTTGCGACAGTAAAAAATTATTTTTTGAATAATTTACTATAGAAGAGGCAATCCCTGGCGTATTTAAAATTTGCGACAGTATAAAATTAATTTGTGAAAAATTTACTATAGAAAAGGCAATCCCTGTCGCAATTAAAATTTGCGACAGTAAAAAATTATTTTTTGTAAAATTTACTGTAGAAAACGCAATCCCTGGCGCAATTAAAATTTGCGAAAGTAAAAAATTAATTTTTGAAAAATTTACTATATAAAAGGCAATCCCTGGCGCAATTAAAATTTGCAACAGTAAAAAATTATTTTTTGAATAATTTACTATAGAAGAGGCAATCCCTGGCGTATTTAAAATTTGAGACAGTATAAAATTAAATTTTTAAATATTTACTGTAGAAAAGGCAATCCCTGGCGTAATTAAAATTTGCGACAGTAAAAAATTATTTTTTGAAAAATTTACTATAGAAAAGGCAATCCCTTGCGCAAATAAAATTTGCGACAGTAAAAAATTATTTTTTGCAAAATTTACTGTAGAAAAGGCAATCCCTGGCGTAATTAAAATTTGCGACAATAAAATATTAATTTTTTAAAAATTTACTATAGAAAAGGCAATCCCTGGCGCAATTAAAATTTGCGACAGTAAAAAATTATTTTTTGAATAATTTACTATAGAAGAGGCAATCCCTGGCGTATTTAAAATTTGCGACAGTATAAAATTAATTTGTGAAAAATTTACTATAGAAAAGGCAATCCCTGGCGCAATTAAAATTTGCGACAGTAAAAAATTATTTTTTGAATAATTTACTATGGAAAAGCCAATCACTGGCGTAACTCAAATTTGCGACAGTAAAAAATTATTTTTTGAAAAATTTACTGTAGAAAAGGCAATCCCTGGCGTAATTAAAATTTGCTACAGTAAAAAATTATTTTTTTGCAAAATATACTACAGAAAAGGCAATCCCTAGCGCAATTAAAATTTGCGACAGTAGAAAATTATTTTTTGAAAAATTTTCTATAGAAAAGGCAATCCCTGGCGCAATTAGAATTTGCGACAGTAAAAAATTATTTTTGGAAAAATTTAATGTAGAAATGGCAATCCCTGGCGCAATTAAAATTTGCGACATAGAAAATTATTTTTTGAAAAATTTACAGTAGAAAAGGCAATCCCTGGAGCAATTAAAATTTGCAACAGTAAAAAATTATTTTTTGAATAATTTACTATAGAAAAGGTAATCCCTGGCGCAATTACAATTTGCGACAGTATAAAATTATTTTTTGAAAAATTTACTGTAGAAAGGGCAATCCCTGGCGCAATTAAAATTTGCGACAGTAAAAAATTATTTTTTGAATAATTTAATATAGAAGAGGCAATCCCTGGCTTATTTAAAATTTGCGACAGTATAAAATTAATTTGTGAATAATTTACTATAGTAGAGGCAATCTCTGGCGTATTTAAAATTTGCGACAGTATAAAATTAATTTGTGAAAAATTTACTATAGAAAAGGCAATCCCTGGCGCAATTAAAATTTGCGACAGTAAAAAAATATTTTTTGACAAATTTACTATAGAAAGGCAATCCCTGGCGTATTTAAAATTTGCGACAGTAAAAAATTATTTTTTAAAAAATTTACTGTAGAAAACGCAATCCCTGGCGTAATTAAAATTTGCGACAGTAAAAAATTATTTTTTGAAAAATTTACTGTAGAAAAGGCAATCCCTGGCGTAATTAAAATTTGCGACAGTAAAAAATTATTTTTTGAAAAATTTACTGTAGAAAAGGCAATCCCTGGCGTAATTAAAATTTGCGACAGTAAAAAATTATTTTTTTGCAAAATTTACTATAGAAAAGGCAATCCCTGGCGCAATTAAAATTTGCGACAGTAAAAAATTATTTTTTGTAAAATTTACTGTAGAAAAGGCAATCCCTGACGCAATTAAAATTTGCGGCAGTAAAAAATTAATTTTTGAAAAATTTACTGTAGAAAAGTCAATCCCTGGCGTAATTAAAATTTGCGACAGTAAAAAATTATTTTTTGAAAAATTTACTGTAGAAAAGGCAATCCCTGGCGCAATTAAAATTTGCGACAGTAAAAAATTATTTTTTGAATAATTTACTATAGAAAAGGCAATCCCTGGCGCAATTAAAATTTGCGACAGTAAAAAATTATTTTTTGAAAAATTTACTGTAGAAAAGGCAATCCCTGGCGCAATTAAAATTTGCGACAGTAGAAAATTATTTTTTGAAAAATTTACTGTAGAAAAGGCAATGCCTGGCGCAATTAAAATTTGCGACAGTAAAAAATTATTTTTTGAATAATTTACTATAGAAAAGGCAATCCCTGGCGCAATTACAATTTGCGACAGTATAAAATTATTTTTTGAAAAATTTACTGTAGAAAAGGCAATCCCTGGCGTAATTAAAATTTGCGACAGTAAAAAATTATTTTTTTGCAATATTTACTATAGAAAAGGCAATCCCTGGCGCAATTAAAATTTGCGACAATAGAAAATTATTTTTTGAAAAATTTACTATAGAAAAGGCAATACCTGGCGCAATTAAATTTGCGACAGTAAAAAATTATTTTTTGAATAATTTACTGTAGAAAAGGTAATACCTGGCGCAATTAAAATTTGCGACAGTAGAAAATTATTTTTTGAAAAATTTACTATAGAAAAGGCAATCCCTGGCGCAATTAAAATTTGCGACAGTAGAACATTATTTTTTTGAAAAATTTACTGTAGAAAAGGCAATCCCTGGCGCAATTAAAATTTGCGACAGTAAAAAATTATTTTTTGAATAATTTACTATATAAAAGGTAATCCCTGGCGCAATTACAATTTGCGACAGTATAAAATTATTTTTTGAAAAATTTACTGTAGAAAAGGCAATCCCAGGCGCAATTAAAATTTGCGACAGTAAAAAAATATTTTTTGAATAATTTACTATAGAAGAGGCAATCCCTGGCGTATTTAAAATTTGCGACAGTATAAAATTAATTTGTGAATAATTTACTATAGAAGAGGCAATCCCTGGCGTATTTAAAATTTGCGACAGTATAAAATTAATTTGTGAAAAATTTACTATAGAAAAGGCAATCCCTGGCGCAATTAAAATTTGCGACAGTAAAAAATTATTTTTTGATTAATTTACTATAGAAAAGGCAATCCCTGGCGCAATTAAAATTTGCGACAGTAAAAAATTATTTTTTGAATAATTTACTATAGAAAAGGCAATCCCTGGCGTAATTAAAATTTGCGACAGTAAAAAATTATTTTTTTGCAAAATTTACTATAGAAAAAGCAATCCCTGGCGCAATTCAAATTTGCGACAGTAAAAAATTATTTTTTGTAAAATTTACTGTAGAAAAGGCAATCCCTGGCGCAATTAAAATTTGCGACAGTAAAAAATTAATTTTTGAAAAAATTACTGTAGAAAAGGCAATCCCTGGCGTAATTAAAATTTGCGACAGTAAAAAATTATTTTTTGAAATATTTACTGTAGAAAAGGCAATCCCTGGCGTAATTAAAATTTACGACAGTAAAAAATTAATTTTTGAAATATTTACTATAGAAAAGGCAATACCTGGCGCAATTAAAATTTGCGACAGTAAAAAATTATTTTTTGAATAATTTACTATAGAAGAGGCAATCCCTGGCGTATTTAAAATTTGCGGCAGTATAAAATTAATTTGTGAAAAATTTACTATAGAAAAGGCAATCCCTGGCGCAATTAAAATTTGCGACAGTAAAAAATTATTTTTTGTAAAATTTACTGTAGAAAAGGCAATCCCTGGCGCAATTAAAATTTGCGACAGTAAAAAATTAATTTTTGAAAAATTTACTATAGAAAAGGCAATCCCTGGCGCAGTTAAAATTTGCGACAGTAAAAAATTATTTTTTGAATAATTTACTATAGAAGAGGCAATCCCTGGCGTATTTAAAATTTGAGACAGTATAAAATTAAATTGTTAAAAATTTACTGTAGAAAAGGCAATTCTTGGCGTAATTAAAATTTGCGACAGTAAAAAATTATTTTTTGAAAAATTTACTATAGAAAGGGCAATCCCTGGTGCAATTAAAATTTGCGACAGTAAAAAATTAATTTTTGAAAAATTTACTGTAGGAAAGGCAATCCCTGGCGTAATTAAAATTTGCGACAGTAAAAAATTATTTTTTCAAAAATTTACTGTAGAAAAGGCAATCCCTGCCGCAATTAAAATTTGCGACAGTAAAAAAATTACTATAGAAAAGGCAATCCCTGGCGCAATTAAAATTTGAGACAGTAAAAAACATTTTTTGTAAAATTTACTGTAGAAAAGGCTATCCTTGGCGCAATAAAAATTTGCGACAGTAAAAAATTAATTTTTGAAAAAATTTACTGTAGAAAAGGCAATCCCTGGCGTAATTAAAATTTGCGACAGTAAAAAATTAATTTTTGAAAAATTTACTATAGAAAAGGCAATTCCTGGCGCAATTAAAATTTGCGACAGTAAAAAATTAATTTTTGAATAATTTACTATAGAAGAGGCAATCCCTGGCGTGTTTAAAATTTGCGACAGTATAAAATTAGTTTGTGAAAAATTTACTATAGAAAAGGCAATCCGTGGCGTAATTAAAATTTGCGACAGTAAAAAATTATTTTTTGAAAAATTTGCTGTAGAAAAGGCAATCCCTGGCGTAATTAAATTTTGCGAGAGTAAAAAATTATTTTTTGAAAAATTTACTGTAGAAAAGGCAATCCCTGGCGTAATTAAAATTTGCAACAGTAAAAAATTATTTTTTTGCAAAATTTACTATAGAAAAGGCAATCCCTGGCGCAATTAAAATTTGCGGCAGTAGAAAATTATTTTTTGAAAAATTTACTATAGAAAAGGCAATCCCTGGCGCAATTAAAATTTGCGACAGTAAAAAATTATTTTTTGAATAATTTACTATAGAAAAGGCAATCCCTGGCGTATTTAAAATTTGCGACAGAAAAAAATTATTTTTTGAAAAATTTACTGTAGAAAAGGCAATCCCTGGCGCAATTAAAATTTGCGACAGTAGAAAATTATTTTTTGAAAAATTTACTGTAGAAAAGGCAATCCCTGGCGCAATTAAAATTTGCGACAGTAAAAAATTATTTTTTTGAAAATTTACTGTAGAAAAGGCAATCCTTGGCGCAATTAAAATTTGCGACAGTAGAAAATTATTTTTTGTAAAATTTACTGTAGAAAACGCAATCCCTGGCGCAATTAAAATTTGCGACAGTAAAAAATTATTTTTTGAATAATTTACTATAGAAAACGTAATCCCTGGCGCAATTACAATTTGCGACAGTATAAAATTATTTTTTGAAAAATTTACTGTAGAAAAGGCAATCCCTGGCGCAATTAAAACTTGCGACAGTATAAAATTATTTTTTGAATAATTTACTATAGAAAAGGCAATCCCTGGCGTATTTAAAATTTGCGACATTAAAAAATTATTTTTTGACTAATTTACTGTAGAAAAGGCAATCCCTGGCGTAATTAAAATTTGCGACAGTAAAAAATTATTTTTTGTAAAATTTACTGTAGAAAAGGCAATCCCTGGCGCAATTAAAATTTGCGACAGTATAAAATTATTTTTTGAATAATTTACTATAGAAAAGGCAATCCCTGGCGTATTTAAAATTTGCGACAGTAAAAAATTATTTTTTGACAAATTTACTGTAGAAAAGGCAATCCCTGGCGTAATTAAAATTTGCGACAGTAAAAAATTATTTTTTGAATAATTTACTATAGAAAAGGCAATCCCTGGCGTATTTAAAATTTGCGACAGTAAAAAATTATTTTTTGACAAATTTACTGTAGAAAAGGCAATCCCTGGCGTAATTAAAATTTGCGACAGTAAAAAATTATTTTTTGAAAAATTTACTGTAGAAAAGGCAATCCCTGGCGCAATTAAAATTTGCGACAGTAAAAAATTTACTATAGAAAAGGCAATCCCTGGCGCAATTAAAATTTGCGACAGTAAAAAATATTTTTTGTAAAATTTACTGAAGAAAAGGCTATTCTTGGCGCAATAAAAATTTGCGACAGTAAAAAATTAATTTTTGAAAAATTTACTGTAGAAAAGGCAATCCCTGGCGTAATTAAAATTTGCGACAGTCTAAAATTAATTTTTGAAAAATTTACTATAGAAAAGGCAATTCCTGGCGCAATTAAAATTTGCGACAGTAAAAAATTATTTTTTGAATAATTTACTATAGAAGAGGCAATCCCTGGCGTATTTAAAATTTGCGACAGTATAAAATTAGTTTGTGAAAAATTTACTATAGAAAAGGCAATCCCTGGCGTAATTAAAATTTGCGACAGTAAAAAATTATTTTTTGAAAAATTTGCTGTAGAAATGGCAATCCCTGGCGTAATTAAAATTTGCGAGAGTAAAAAATTATTTTTTGAAAAATTTACTGTAGAAAAGGCAATCCCTGGCGTAATTAAAATTTGCGACAGTAAAAAATTATTTTTTTGCAAAATTTACTATAGAAAAGGCAATCCCTGGCGCAATTAAAATTTGCGACAGTAGAAAATTATTTTTTGAAAAATTTACTATAGAAAAGGCAATCCCTGGCGCAATTAAAATTTGCGACAGTAAAAAATTATTTTTTGAATAATTTGCTATAGAAAAGGCAATCCCTGGCGTATTTAAAATTTGCGACAGTAAAAAATTATTTTTTGAAAAATTTACTGTAGAAAATGCAATCCCTGGCGCAATTAAAATTTGCGACAGTAGAAAATTATTTTTGAAAAATTTACTGTAGAAAAGGCAATCCCTGGCGCAATTAAAATTTGCGACAGTAAAAAATTATTTTTTGGAAAATTTACTGTAGAAAAGACAATCCTTGGCGCAATTAAAATTTGCGACAGTAGAAAATTATTTTTTGAAAAATTTACTGTAGAAAAGGCAATCCCTGGCGCAATTAAAAGTTGCGACAGTAAAAAATTATTTTTTGAATAATTTACTATAGAAAACGTAATCCCTGGCGCAATTACAATTTGCGACAGTATAACATTATTTTTTGAAAAATTTACTGTAGAAAAGGCAATCCCTGGGGTAATTAAAATTTGCGACAGTAAAAAATTATTTTTTTGCAAAATTTACTATAGAAAAGGCAATCCCTGGCGCAATTAAAATTTGCGACAATGGAAAATTATTTTTTGAAAAATTTACTATAGAAAAGGCAATCCCTGGCGCAATTAAAATTTGCGACAGTAAAAAATTATTTTTTGAATAATTTACTATAGAAAAGGCAATCCCTGGCGCAATTAAAATTTGCGACAGTAGAAAATTATTTTTTGAAAAATTTACTAAAGAAAAGGCAATCCCTGGCGCAATTAAAATTTGTGACAGTAGAAAATTATTTTTTTAAAAATTTACTGTAGAAATGGCAATCCCTGGCGCAATTAAAATTTGCGACAGTAAAAAATTATTTTTTGAATAATTTACTATAGAAAAGGTAATCCCTGGCGCAATTACAATTTGCGACAGTATAAAATTATTTTTTGAAAAATTTACTGTAGAAAAGGCAATTCCTGGCGCAATTAAAATTTGCGACAGTAAAAAATTATTTTTTGAATAATTTACTATAGAAGAGGCAATCCCTGGCGTATTTAAAATTTGCGACAGTATAAAATTAATTTGTGAATAATTTACTATAGAAGAGGCAATCCCTGGGGTATTTAAAATTTGCGACAGTATAAAATTAGTTTGTGAAAAATTTACTATAGAAAAGGCAATCCCTGGCGTAATTAAAATTTGCGAGAGTAAAAAATTATTTTTTGAAAAATTTGCTGTAGAAATGGCAATCCCTGGCGTAATTAAAATTTGCGAGAGTAAAAAATTATTTTTTGAAAAATTTACTGTAGAAAAGGCAATCCCTGGCGTAATTAAAATTTGCGACAGTAAAAAATTATTTTTTTGCAAAATTTACTATAGAAAAGGCAATCCCTGGCGCAATTAAAATTTGTGACAGTAGAAAATTATTTTTTTAAAAATTTACTGTAGAAATGGCAATCCCTGGCGCAATTAAAATTTGCGACAGTAAAAAATTATTTTTTGAATAATTTACTATAGAAAAGGTAATCCCTGGCGCAATTACAATTTGCGACAGTAGAAAATTATTTTTTGAAAAATTTACTGTAGAAAAGGCAATCTCTGGCGCAATTAAAATTTGCGACAGTAAAAAATTATTTTTTGGAAAATTTACTGTAGAAAAGGCAATCTTTGGCGCAATTAAAATTTGCGACAGTAGAAAATTATTTTTTGAAAAATTTACTGTAGAATAGGCAATAACTGGCGCAATTAAAATTTGCGACAGTAAAAAATTATTTTTTGAATAATTTACTATAGAAAAGGTAATCCCTGGCGCAATTACAATTTGCGACAGTATAAAATTATTTTTTGAAAAATTTACTGCAGAAAAGGCAATCCCTGGCGCAATTAAAATTTGCGACAGTAAAAAATTATTTTTTGAATAATTTACTATAGAAGAGGCAATCCCTGGCGTATTTAAAATTTGCGACAGTATAAAATTAATTTGTGAATAATTTACTATAGAAGAGGCAATCCCTGGCGCAATTAAAATTTGCGACAGTAAAAAATTATTTTTTTGCAAAATTTACTATAGAAAAGGCAATCCCTAGCGCAATTAAAATTTGCGACAGTAAAAAATTATTTTTTGTAAAATTTACTGTAGAAAAGGCAATCCCTGGCGCAATTAAAATTTGCGACAGTAAAAAATTAATTTTTGAAAAATTTACTGTAGAAAAGGCAATCGCTGGCGTAATTAAAATTTGCGACAGTAAAAAATTAATTTTTGAAAAATTTACTATAGAAAAGGCAATCCCTGGCGCAATTAAAATTTGCGACAGTAAAAAATTATTTTTTTGAATAATTTGCTATAGAAGAGGCAATCCCTGGCGTATTTAAAATTTGCCACAGTATAAAATTAATTTGTGAAAAATTTACTATAGAAAAGGCAATCCCTGTCGAAATTAAAATTTGCGACAGTAAAAAATTATTTTTTTGTCAAATTTACTGTAGAAAAGGCAATCCCTGGCGCAATTAAAATTTGCGAAAGTAAAAAATTACTTTTTGAAAAATTTACTATAGAAAAGGCAATCCCTGGCGCAATTAAAATTTGCAACAGTAAAAAATTATTTTTTAATAATTTACTATAGAAGAGTCAATCCCTGGCGTATTTAAAATTTGAGACAGTATAAAATTAAATTTTTAAAAATTTACTGTAGAAAAGGCAATCCCTGGCGTAATTAAAATTTGCGACAGTAAAAAATTATTTTTTGAAAAATTTACTATAGAAAAGGCAATCCCTTGCGCAATTAAAATTTGCGACAGTAAAAAATTATTTTTTGTAAAATTTACTGTAGAACAGGCAATCCCTGGCGTAATTAAAATTTGCAACAGTAAAAAATTAATTTTTGAAAAATTTACTATAGAAAAGGCAATCCCTGGCGCAATTAAAATTTGCGACAGTAAAAAATTATTTTTTGAATAATTTACTATAGAAGAGGCAATCCCTGGCGTATTTAAAATTTGCGACAGTATAAAATTAATTTGTGAAATATTTACTATAGAAAAGGCAATCCCTGGCGCAATTAATATTTGCGACAGTAAAAAATTATTTTTTGAATAATTTACTATAGAAAAGCCAATCCCAGGCGTATTTAAAATTTGCGACAGTAAAAAATTATTTTTTGAAAAATTTACTGTAGAAAAGGCAATCCCTGGCGTAATTAAAATTTGCGAGAGTAAAAAATTATTTTTTGAAAAATTTGCTGTAGAAAAGGTAATCCCTGGCGTAATTAAAATTTGCGACAGTAAAAAATTATTTTTTGAAAAATTTACTGTAGAAAAGGCAATCCCTGGCGTAATTAAAATTTGCGACAGTAAAAAATTATTTTTTTGCAAAATTTACTACAGAAAAGGCAATCCCTGGCGCAATTAAAATTTGCGACAGTAGAAAATTATTTTTTGAAAAATTTACTATAGAAAAGGCAATCCCTGGCGCAATTAGAATTTGAGACAGTAAAAAATTAATTTTGAAAAATTTACTGTAGAAAAGGCAATCCCTGGCGCAATTAAAATTTGCGACAGTAGAAAATTATTTTTTGAAAAATTTACAGTAGAATAGGCAATCCCTGGTGCAATTAAAATTTGCGACAGTAAAAAATAATTTTTTGAACAATTTACTATAGATAGGGTAATCCCTGGCGCAATTAAAATTTGCGACAGTAGAAAATTATTTTTTGAAAAATTTACTATAGAAAAGGCAATCCCTGGCGCAATTAGAATTTGAGACAGTAAAAAATTAATTTTGAAAAATTTACTGTAGAAAAGGCAATCCCTGGCGCAATTAAAATTTGCGACAGTAGAAAATTATTTTTTGAAAAATTTACAGTAGAATAGGCAATCCCTGGTGCAATTAAAATTTGCGACAGTAAAAAATAATTTTTTGAACAATTTACTATAGATAGGGTAATCCCTGGCGCAATTACAATTTGCGACAGTATAAAATTATTTTTTGAAAAATTTACTGTAGAAAAGGCAATCCCTGGCGCAATTAAAATTTGCGACAGTAAAAAATTAATTTTTGAAAAATTTACTGTAGAAAAGGCAATCGCTGGCGTAATTAAAATTTGCGACAGTAAAAAATTAATTTTTGAAAAATTTACTGTAGAAAAGGCAATCCCTGGCGTATTTAAAATTTGCGACAGTATAAAATTAATTTGTGAATAATTTACTATAGAAGAGGCAATACCTGGCGCAATTAAAATTTGCGACAGTAAAAAATTATTTTTTTGCAAAATTTACTATAGAAAAGGCAATCCCTAGCGCAATTAAAATTTGCGACAGTAAAAAATTATTTTTTGTAAAATTTACTGTAGAAAAGGCAATCCCTGGCGCAATTAAAATTTGCGACAGTAAAAAATTAATTTTTGAAAAATTTACTGTAGAAAAGGCAATCGCTGGCGTAATTAAAATTTGCGACAGTAAAAAATTAATTTTTGAAAAATTTACTATAGAAAAGGCAATCCCTGGCGCAATTAAAATTTGCGACAGTAAAAAATTATTTTTTTGAATAATTTGCTATAGAAGAGGCAATCCCTGGCGTATTTAAAATTTGCCACAGTATAAAATTAATTTGTGAAAAATTTACTATAGAAAAGGCAATCCCTGTCGAAATTAAAATTTGCGACAGTAAAAAATTATTTTTTTGTCAAATTTACTGTAGAAAAGGCAATCCCTGGCGCAATTAAAATTTGCGAAAGTAAAAAATTACTTTTTGAAAAATTTACTATAGAAAAGGCAATCCCTGGCGCAATTAAAATTTGCGACAATGGAAAATTATTTTTTGAAAAATTTACTATAGAAAAGGCAATCCCTGGCGCAATTAAAATTTGCGACAGTAAAAAATTATTTTTTGAATAATTTACTATAGAAAAGGCAATCCCTGGCGCAATTAAAATTTGCGACAGTAGAAAATTATTTTTTGAAAAATTTACTAAAGAAAAGGCAATCCCTGGCGCAATTAAAATTTGTGACAGTAGAAAATTATTTTTTTAAAAATTTACTGTAGAAATGGCAATCCCTGGCGCAATTAAAATTTGCGACAGTAAAAAATTATTTTTTGAATAATTTACTATAGAAAAGGTAATCCCTGGCGCAATTACAATTTGCGACAGTATAAAATTATTTTTTGAAAAATTTACTGTAGAAAAGGCAATTCCTGGCGCAATTAAAATTTGCGACAGTAAAAAATTATTTTTTGAATAATTTACTATAGAAGAGGCAATCCCTGGCGTATTTAAAATTTGCGACAGTATAAAATTAATTTGTGAATAATTTACTATAGAAGAGGCAATCCCTGGGGTATTTAAAATTTGCGACAGTATAAAATTAGTTTGTGAAAAATTTACTATAGAAAAGGCAATCCCTGGCGTAATTAAAATTTGCGAGAGTAAAAAATTATTTTTTGAAAAATTTGCTGTAGAAATGGCAATCCCTGGCGTAATTAAAATTTGCGAGAGTAAAAAATTATTTTTTGAAAAATTTACTGTAGAAAAGGCAATCCCTGGCGTAATTAAAATTTGCGACAGTAAAAAATTATTTTTTTGCAAAATTTACTATAGAAAAGGCAATCGCTGGCGTAATTAAAATTTGCGACAGTAAAAAATTAATTTTTGAAAAATTTACTATAGAAAAGGCAATCCCTGGCGCAATTAAAATTTGCGACAGTAAAAAATTATTTTTTTGAATAATTTGCTATAGAAGAGGCAATCCCTGGCGTATTTAAAATTTGCCACAGTATAAAATTAATTTGTGAAAAATTTACTATAGAAAAGGCAATCCCTGTCGAAATTAAAATTTGCGACAGTAAAAAATTATTTTTTTGTCAAATTTACTGTAGAAAAGGCAATCCCTGGCGCAATTAAAATTTGCGAAAGTAAAAAATTACTTTTTGAAAAATTTACTATAGAAAAGGCAATCCCTGGCGCAATTAAAATTTGCAACAGTAAAAAATTATTTTTTAATAATTTACTATAGAAGAGTCAATCCCTGGCGTATTTAAAATTTGAGACAGTATAAAATTAAATTTTTAAAAATTTACTGTAGAAAAGGCAATCCCTGGCGTAATTAAAATTTGCGACAGTAAAAAATTATTTTTTGAAAAATTTACTATAGAAAAGGCAATCCCTTGCGCAATTAAAATTTGCGACAGTAAAAAATTATTTTTTGTAAAATTTACTGTAGAACAGGCAATCCCTGGCGTAATTAAAATTTGCAACAGTAAAAAATTAATTTTTGAAAAATTTACTATAGAAAAGGCAATCCCTGGCGCAATTAAAATTTGCGACAGTAAAAAATTATTTTTTGAATAATTTACTATAGAAGAGGCAATCCCTGGCGTATTTAAAATTTGCGACAGTATAAAATTAATTTGTGAAATATTTACTATAGAAAAGGCAATCCCTGGCGCAATTAATATTTGCGACAGTAAAAAATTATTTTTTGAATAATTTACTATAGAAAAGCCAATCCCAGGCGTATTTAAAATTTGCGACAGTAAAAAATTATTTTTTGAAAAATTTACTGTAGAAAAGGCAATCCCTGGCGTAATTAAAATTTGCGAGAGTAAAAAATTATTTTTTGAAAAATTTGCTGTAGAAAAGGTAATCCCTGGCGTAATTAAAATTTGCGACAGTAAAAAATTATTTTTTGAAAAATTTACTGTAGAAAAGGCAATCCCTGGCGTAATTAAAATTTGCGACAGTAAAAAATTATTTTTTTGCAAAATTTACTACAGAAAAGGCAATCCCTGGCGCAATTAAAATTTGCGACAGTAGAAAATTATTTTTTGAAAAATTTACTATAGAAAAGGCAATCCCTGGCGCAATTAGAATTTGAGACAGTAAAAAATTAATTTTGAAAAATTTACTGTAGAAAAGGCAATCCCTGGCGCAATTAAAATTTGCGACAGTAGAAAATTATTTTTTGAAAAATTTACAGTAGAATAGGCAATCCCTGGTGCAATTAAAATTTGCGACAGTAAAAAATAATTTTTTGAACAATTTACTATAGATAGGGTAATCCCTGGCGCAATTAAAATTTGCGACAGTAGAAAATTATTTTTTGAAAAATTTACTATAGAAAAGGCAATCCCTGGCGCAATTAGAATTTGAGACAGTAAAAAATTAATTTTGAAAAATTTACTGTAGAAAAGGCAATCCCTGGCGCAATTAAAATTTGCGACAGTAGAAAATTATTTTTTGAAAAATTTACAGTAGAATAGGCAATCCCTGGTGCAATTAAAATTTGCGACAGTAAAAAATAATTTTTTGAACAATTTACTATAGATAGGGTAATCCCTGGCGCAATTACAATTTGCGACAGTATAAAATTATTTTTTGAAAAATTTACTGTAGAAAAGGCAATCCCTGGCGCAATTAAAATTTGCGACAGTAAAAAATTAATTTTTGAAAAATTTACTGTAGAAAAGGCAATCGCTGGCGTAATTAAAATTTGCGACAGTAAAAAATTAATTTTTGAAAAATTTACTGTAGAAAAGGCAATCCCTGGCGTATTTAAAATTTGCGACAGTATAAAATTAATTTGTGAATAATTTACTATAGAAGAGGCAATCCCTGGCGCAATTAAAATTTGCGACAGTAAAAAATTATTTTTTTGCAAAATTTACTATAGAAAAGGCAATCCCTAGCGCAATTAAAATTTGCGACAGTAAAAAATTATTTTTTGTAAAATTTACTGTAGAAAAGGCAATCCCTGGCGCAATTAAAATTTGCGACAGTAAAAAATTAATTTTTGAAAAATTTACTGTAGAAAAGGCAATCGCTGGCGTAATTAAAATTTGCGACAGTAAAAAATTAATTTTTGAAAAATTTACTATAGAAAAGGCAATCCCTGGCGCAATTAAAATTTGCGACAGTAAAAAATTATTTTTTTGAATAATTTGCTATAGAAGAGGCAATCCCTGGCGTATTTAAAATTTGCCACAGTATAAAATTAATTTGTGAAAAATTTACTATAGAAAAGGCAATCCCTGTCGAAATTAAAATTTGCGACAGTAAAAAATTATTTTTTTGTCAAATTTACTGTAGAAAAGGCAATCCCTGGCGCAATTAAAATTTGCGAAAGTAAAAAATTACTTTTTGAAAAATTTACTATAGAAAAGGCAATCCCTGGCGCAATTAAAATTTGCAACAGTAAAAAATTATTTTTTAATAATTTACTATAGAAGAGTCAATCCCTGGCGTATTTAAAATTTGAGACAGTATAAAATTAAATTTTTAAAAATTTACTGTAGAAAAGGCAATCCCTGGCGTAATTAAAATTTGCGACAGTAAAAAATTATTTTTTGAAAAATTTACTATAGAAAAGGCAATCCCTTGCGCAATTAAAATTTGCGACAGTAAAAAATTATTTTTTGTAAAATTTACTGTAGAACAGGCAATCCCTGGCGTAATTAAAATTTGCAACAGTAAAAAATTAATTTTTGAAAAATTTACTATAGAAAAGGCAATCCCTGGCGCAATTAAAATTTGCGACAGTAAAAAATTATTTTTTGAATAATTTACTATAGAAGAGGCAATCCCTGGCGTATTTAAAATTTGCGACAGTATAAAATTAATTTGTGAAATATTTACTATAGAAAAGGCAATCCCTGGCGCAATTAATATTTGCGACAGTAAAAAATTATTTTTTGAATAATTTACTATAGAAAAGCCAATCCCAGGCGTATTTAAAATTTGCGACAGTAAAAAATTATTTTTTGAAAAATTTACTGTAGAAAAGGCAATCCCTGGCGTAATTAAAATTTGCGAGAGTAAAAAATTATTTTTTGAAAAATTTGCTGTAGAAAAGGTAATCCCTGGCGTAATTAAAATTTGCGACAGTAAAAAATTATTTTTTGAAAAATTTACTGTAGAAAAGGCAATCCCTGGCGTAATTAAAATTTGCGACAGTAAAAAATTATTTTTTTGCAAAATTTACTACAGAAAAGGCAATCCCTGGCGCAATTAAAATTTGCGACAGTAGAAAATTATTTTTTGAAAAATTTACTATAGAAAAGGCAATCCCTGGCGCAATTAGAATTTGAGACAGTAAAAAATTAATTTTGAAAAATTTACTGTAGAAAAGGCAATCCCTGGCGCAATTAAAATTTGCGACAGTAGAAAATTATTTTTTGAAAAATTTACAGTAGAATAGGCAATCCCTGGTGCAATTAAAATTTGCGACAGTAAAATATAATTTTTTGAACAATTTACTATAGATAGGGTAATCCCTGGCGCAATTACAATTTGCGACAGTATAAAATTATTTTTTGAAAAATTTACTGTAGAAAAGGCAATCCCTGGCGCAATTAAAATTTGCGACAGTAAAAAATTATTTTTTGAATAATTTATTATAGAAGAGGCAATCCCTGGCTTATTTAAAATTTGCGACAGTATAAAATTAATTTGTGAATAATTTACTATAGTAGAGGCAATCTCTGGCGTATTTAAAATTTGCGACAGTATAAAATTAATTTGTGAAAAATTTACTATAGAAAAGGCAATCCCTGGCGCAATTAAAATTTGCGACAGTAAAAAATTATTTTTTGAAAAATTTACTGTAGTAAAGGCAATCCCTGGCGTAATTAAAATTTGCGACAGTAAAAAATTATTTTTTTGCAAAATTTACTATGGAAAAGGCAATCCCTGGCGCAATTAAAATTTTCGACAGTAAAAAATTATTTTTTGTAAAATTTACTGTAGAAAAGGCAATCCCTTGCGCAATTAAAATTTGCGACAGTAAAAAATTAATTTTTGAAAAATTTACTGTAGAAAAGGCAATCCCTGGCGTAATTAAAATTTGCGACAGTAAAAAAATATTTTTTGAAACATTTACTGTAGAAAAGGCAATCCCTGGCGTAATTAAAATTTGCGACAGTAAAAAATTAATTTTTGAAAAATTTACTATAGAAAAGGCAATCCCTGGCGCAATTAAAATTTGCGACAGTAAAAAATTATTTTTTTGCAAAATTTACTATGGAAAAGGCAATCCCTGGCGCAATTAAAATTTGCGACAGTAAAAAATTTTTTTTTGTAAAATTTACTGTAGAAAAGGCAATCCCTTGCGCAATTAAAATTTGCGACAGTAAAAAATTAATTTTTGAAAAATTTACTGTAGAAAAGGCAATCCCTGGCGTAATTAAAATTTGCGACAGTAAAAAAATATTTTTTGAAACATTTGCTGTAGAAAAGGCAATTCCTGGCGTAATTAAAATTTGCGACAGTAAAAAATTATTTTTTGAAAAATTTACTGTAGAAAAGGCAATCCCTGGCGTAATTAAAATTTGTGACAGTAAAAAATTATTTTTTTGCAAAATTTACTATGGAAAAGGCAATCCCTGGCGCAATTAAAATTTGCGACAGTAAAAAATTATTTTTTGTAAAATTTACTGTAGAAAAGGCAATCCCTGGCGTAATTAAAATTTGCGACAGTAAAAAAATATTTTTTGAAACATTTATTGTAGAAAAGGCAATCCCTGGCGTAATTAAAATTTGCGACAGTAAAAAATTAATTTTTGAAAAATTTTCTATAGAAAAGGCAATCCCTGGCGCAATTAAAATTTGCGACAGTAAAAAATTATTTTTTGAAAAATTTACTGTAGAAAAGGCAATCCCTGGCGCAATTAAAATTTGCGACAGTAAAAAATTATTTTTTGTAAAATTTACTGTAGAAAAGGCAATCCCTGGCGCAACTAAAATTTGCGACAGTAAAAAATTAATTTTTGAAAAATTTACTGTAGAAAAGGCAATCCGTGGCGTAATTAAAATTTGCGACAGTAAAAAATTATTTTTTGAAAAATTTACTGTAGAAAAGGCAATCCCTGGCGTAATTAAAATTTGCGACAGTATAAAATTAATTTTTGAAAAATTTACTATAGAAAAGGCAATCCCTGGCGCAATTAAAATTTGTGACAGTAAAAAATTATTTTTTGAGAAATTTACTGTAGAAAAGGCAATCCCTGGCGCAATTAAAATTTGCGACAGTAGAAAATTATTTTTTGAAAAATTTACTGTAGAAAAGGCAATCCCTGGCGCAATTAAAATTTGCGACAGTAAAAAATTATTTTTTGAATAATTTACTATAGAAAAGGTAATCCCTGGCGTAATTAAAATTTGCGACAGTAAAAAATTATTTTTTGAAAAATTTATTGTAGAAAAGGCAATTCCTGGCGTAATTAAAATATGCGACAGTAAAAAATTATTTTTTGAAAAATTTACTGTAGAAAAGGCAATTCCTGGCGTAATTAAAATTTGCGACAGTAAAAAATTATTTTTTTGCAAAATTTACTATAGAAAAGGCAATCCCTAGCGCAATTAAAATTTGCGACAGTAAAAAATTATTTTTTGTAAAATTTACTGTAGAAAGGGCAATCCCTGGCGCAATTAAAATTTCCGACAGTAAAAAATTAATTTTTGAAAAATTTACTGTAGAAAAGGCAATCCCTGGCGTAATTAAAATTTGCGACAGTAAAAATTATTTTTTGAAAAATTTACTGTAGAAAAGGCAATCCCTGGCGTAATTAAAATTTGCGACAGTAAAAAATTAATTTTTGAAAAATTTACTATAGAAAAGGCAATCCCTGGCGCAATTAAAATTTGCGACAGTAAAAAATTATTTTTTGAATAATTTACTATAGAAGAGGCAATCCCTGGCGTATTTAAAATTTGCGACAGTATAAAATTAATTTGTGAAAAATTTACTATAGAAAAGGCAATCCCTGTCGCAATTAAAATTTGCGACAGTAAAAAATTATTTTTTGTAAAATTTACTGTAGAAAACGCAATCCCTGGCGCAATTAAAATTTGCGAAAGTAAAAAATTAATTTTTGAAAAATTTACTATATAAAAGGCAATCCCTGGCGCAATTAAAATTTGCAACAGTAAAAAATTATTTTTTGAATAATTTACTATAGAAGAGGCAATCCCTGGCGTATTTAAAATTTGAGACAGTATAAAATTAAATTTTTAAATATTTACTGTAGAAAAGGCAATCCCTGGCGTAATTAAAATTTGCGACAGTAAAAAATTATGTTTTGAAAAATTTACTATAGAAAAGGCAATCCCTTGCGCAAATAAAATTTGCGACAGTAAAAAATTATTTTTTGTAAAATTTACTGTAGAAAAGGCAATTCCTGGCGTAATTAAAATTTGCGACAATAAAATATTAATTTTTTAAAAATTTACTATAGAAAAGGCAATCCCTGGCGCAATTAAAATTTGCGACAGTAAAAAATTATTTTTTGAATAATTTACTATAGAAGAGACAATCCCTGGCGTATTTAAAATTTGCGACAGTATAAAATTAATTTGTGAAAAATTTACTATAGAAAAGGCAATCCCTGGCGCAATTAAAATTTGCGACAGTAAAAAATTATTTTTTGAATAATTTACTATGGAAAAGCCAATCACTGGCGTAACTCAAATTTGCGACAGTAAAAAATTATTTTTTGAAAAATTTACTGTAGAAAAGGCAATCCCTGGCGTAATTAAAATTTGCTACAGTAAAAAATTATTTTTTTGCAAAATATACTACAGAAAAGGCAATCCCTGGCGCAATTAAAATTTGCGACAGTAGAAAATTATTTTTTGAAAAATTTTCTATAGAAAAGGCAATCCCTGGCGCAATTAGAATTTGCGACAGTAAAAAATTATTTTTGGAAAAATTTAATGTAGAAATGGCAATCCCTGGCGCAATTAAAATTTGCGACATAGAAAATTATTTTTGAAAAATTTACAGTAGAAAAGGCAATCCCTGGAGCAATTAAAATTTGCGACAGTAAAAAATTATTTTTTGAATAATTTACTATAGAAAAGGTAATCCCTGGCGCAATTACAATTTGCGACAGTATAAAATTATTTTTTGAAAAATTTACTGTAGAAAGGGCAATCCCTGGCGCAATTAAAATTTGCGACAGTAAAAAATTATTTTTTGAATAATTTAATATAGAAGAGGCAATCCCTGGCTTATTTAAAATTTGCGACAGTATAAAATTAATTTGTGAATAATTTACTATAGTAGAGGCAATCTCTGGCGTATTTAAAATTTGCGACAGTATAAAATTAATTTGTGAAAAATTTACTATAGAAAAGGCAATCCCTGGCGCAATTAAAATTTGCGACAGCAAAAAAATATTTTTTGACAAATTTACTACAGAAAGGCAATCCCTGGCGTATTTAAAATTTGCGACAGTAAAAAATTATTTTTTAAAAAATTTACTGTAGAAAACGCAATCCCTGGCGTAATTAAAATTTGCGACAGTAAAAAATTATTTTTTGAAAAATTTACTGTAGAAAAGGCAATCCCTGGCGTAATTAAAATTTGCGACAGTAAAAAATTATTTTTTGAAAAATTTACTGTAGAAAAGGCAATCCCTGGCGTAATTAAAATTTGCGACAGTAAAAAATTATTTTTTTGCAAAATTTACTATAGAAAAGGCAATCCCTGGCGCAATTAAAATTTGCGACAGTAAAAAATTATTTTTTGTAAAATTTACTGTAGAAAAGGCAATCCCTGACGCAATTAAAATTTGCGGCAGTAAAAAATTAATTTTTGAAAAATTTACTGTAGAAAAGTCAATCCCTGGCGTAATTAAAATTTGCGACAGTAAAAAATTATTTTTTGAAAAATTTACTGTAGAAAAGGCAATCCCTGGCGCAATTAAAATTTGCGACAGTAAAAAATTATTTTTTGAATAATTTACTATAGAAAAGGCAATCCCTGGCGCAATTAAAATTTGCGACAGTAAAAAATTATTTTTTGAAAAATTTACTGTAGAAAAGGCAATCCCTGGCGCAATTAAAATTTGCGACAGTAGAAAATTATTTTTGAAAAATTTACTGTAGAAAAGGCAATGCCTGGCGCAATTAAAATTTGCGACAGTAAAAAATTATTTTTTGAATAATTTACTATAGAAAAGGCAATCCCTGGCGCAATTACAATTTGCGACAGTATAAAATTATTTTTTGAAAAATTTACTGTAGAAAAGGCAATCCCTGGCGTAATTAAAATTTGCGACAGTAAAAAATTATTTTTTTGCAATATTTACTATAGAAAAGGCAATCCCTGGCGCAATTAAAATTTGCGACAATAGAAAATTATTTTTTGAAAAATTTACTATAGAAAAGGCAATAACTGGCGCAATTAAAATTTGCGACAGTAAAAAATTATTTTTTGAATAATTTACTATAGAAAAGGTAATACCTGGCGCAATTAAAATTTGCGACAGTAGAAAATTATTTTTTGAAAAATTTACTATAGAAAAGGCAATCCCTGGCGCAATTAAAATTTGCGACAGTAGAACATTATTTTTTGAAAAATTTACTGTAGAAAAGGCAATCCCTGGCGCAATTAAAATTTGCGACAGTAAAAAATTATTTTTTGAATAATTTACTATATAAAAGGTAATCCCTGGCGCAATTACAATTTGCGACAGTATAAAATTATTTTTTGAAAAATTTACTGTAGAAAAGGCAATCCCAGGCGCAATTAAAATTTGCGACAGTAAAAAAATATTTTTTGAATAATTTACTATAGAAGAGGCAATCCCTGGCGTATTTAAAATTTGCGACAGTATAAAATTAATTTGTGAATAATTTACTATAGAAGAGGCAATCCCTGGCGTATTTAAAATTTGCGACAGTATAAAATTAATTTGTGAAAAATTTACTATAGAAAAGGCAATCCCTGGCGCAATTAAAATTTGCGACAGTAAAAAATTATTTTTTGATTAATTTACTATAGAAAAGGCAATCCCTGGCGTATTTAAAATTTGCGACAGTAAAAAATTATTTTTTGAAAAAATTTACTGTAGAAAAGGCAATCCCTGGCGTAATTAAAATTTGCGACAGTAAAAAATTATTTTTTGAAAAATTTACTGTAGAAAAGGCAATCCCTGGCGTAATTAAAACTTTCGACAGTAAAAAATTATTTTTTGAAAAATTTACTGTAGAAAAGGCAATCCCTGGCATATTTAAAATTTGCGACAATAAAAAATTATTTTTTTGCAAAATTTACTATAGAAAAGGCAATCCCTAGCGCAATTAAAATTTGCGACAGTAAAAAATTATTTTTTGTAAAATTTACTGTAGAAAAGGCAATCCCTGGCGTAATTAAAATTTGCGACAGTAAAAAAATAATTTTTGAAAAATTTACTGTAGAAAAGCAATCCCTGGCGCAATTAAAATTTGCGACAGTAAAAAATTATTTTTTGAAAAATTTACTGTAGAATAGGCAATTCCTGGCGTAATTAAAATTTGCGACAGTAAAAAATTAATTTTTGAAATATTTACTATAGAAAAGGCAATCCCTGTCGCAATTAAAATTTGCGACAGTAAAAAATTATTTTTTGAATAATTTACTATAGAAGAGGCAATCCCTGGCGTATTTAAAATTTGCGACAGTATAAAATTAATTTGTGAAAAATTTGCTATAGAACAGGCAAACCCTGTCGCAATTAAAACTTGCGACAGTAAAAAAATAATTTTTGAAAATTTACTGTAGAAAAGCAATCCCTGGCGTAATTAAAATTTGCGACAGTAAAAAATTATTTTTGAATAATTTACTATAGAAAAGGCAATCCCTGGCGCAATTACAATTTGCGACAGTATAAAATTATTTTTTGAAAAATTTACTGTAGAAAAGGCAATCCCTGGCGTAATTAAAATTTGCGACAGTAAAAAATTATTTTTTTGCAATATTTACTATAGAAAAGGCAATCCCTGGCGCAATTAAAATTTGCGACAATAGAAAATTATTTTTTGAAAAATTTACTATAGAAAAGGCAATCCCTGGCGCAATTAAAATTTGCGACAAAAAAGAAAAATTATTTTTTGAATAATTTACTATAGAAAAGGTAATACCTGGCGCAATTAAAATTTGCGACAGTAGAAAATTATTTTTTGAAAAATTTACTATAGAAAAGGCAATCCCTGGCGCAATTAAAATTTGCGACAGTAGAAAATTATTTTTTGAAAAATTTACTGTAGAAAAGGCAATCCCTGGCGCAATTAAAATTTGCGACAGTAAAAAATTATTTTTTGAATAATTTACTATATAAAAGGTAATCCCTGGCGCAATTACAATTTGCGACAGTATAAAATTATTTTTTGAAAAATTTACTGTAGAAAAGGCAATCCCAGGCGCAATTAAAATTTGCGACAGTAAAAAAATATTTTTTGAATAATTTACTATAGAAGAGGCAATCCCTGGCGTATTTAAAATTTGCGACAGTATAAAATTAATTTGTGAATAATTTACTATAGAAGAGGCAATCCCTGGCGTATTTAAAATTTGCGACAGTATAAAATTAATTTGTGAAAAATTTACTATAGAAAAGGCAATCCCTGGCGCAATTAAAATTTGCGACAGTAAAAAATTATTTTTTGATTAATTTACTATAGAAAAGGCAATCCCCGGCGTATTTAAAATTTGCGACAGTAAAAAATTATTTTTTGAAAAAATTTACTGTAGAAAAGGCAATCCCTGGCGTAATTAAAATTTGCGACAGTAAAAAATTATTTTTTGAAAAATTTACTATAGAAAAGGCAATCCCTGGCGTAATTAAAACTTGCGACAGTAAAAAATTATTTTTTGAAAAATTTACTGTAGAAAAGGCAATCCCTGGCATATTTAAAATTTGCGACAATAAAAAATTATTTTTTTGCAAAATTTACTATAGAAAAGGCAATCCCTAGCGCAATTAAAATTTGCGACAGTAAAAAATTATTTTTTGTAAAATTTACTGTAGAAAAGGCAGTCCCTGGCGCAATTAAAATTTGCGACAGTAAAAAAATAATTTTTGAAAAATTTACTGTAGAAAAGCAATCCCTGGCGCAATTAAAATTTGCGACAGTAAAAAATTATTTTTTGAAAAATTTACTGTAGAATAGGCAATTCCTGGCGTAATTAAAATTTGCGACAGTAAAAAATTAATTTTTGAAAATTTACTATAGAAAAGGCAATCCCTGTCGCAATTAAAATTTGCGACAGTAAAAAATTATTTTTTGAATAATTTACTATAGAAGAGGCAATCCCTGGCGTATTTAAAATTTGCGACAGTATATAATTAATTTGTGAAAAATTTACTATAGAACAGGCATACCCTGTCGCAATTAAAATTTGCGACAGTAAAAAAATTTTTTTTGTAAAATTTACTGTAGAAAAGGCAATCCCTGGGGTAATTAAAATTTGCGAAAGTAAAAAATTAATTTTTGAAAAAATTTACTATATAAAGGCAATCCCTGGCGCAATTAAAATTTGCAACAGTAAAAAATTATTTTTTGAATAATTTACTATAGAAGAGGCAATCCCTGGCGTTTTTAAAATTTGAGACAGTATAAAATTAAATTTTTAAAAATTTACTGTAGAAAAGGCAATCCCTGGCGTAATTAAAATTTGCGACAGTAAAAAATTATTTTTTGAAAAATTTACTATAGAAAAGGCAATCCCTTGCGCAATTAAAATTTGCGACAGTAAAAAATTATTTTTTGTAAAATTTACTGTAGAAAAGGCAATCCCTGGCGTAATTAAAATTTGCGACAGTAAAAAATTAATTTTTTGCAAAATTTACTACAGAAAAGGCAATCCCTGGCGCAATTAAAATTTGCGACAGTAGAAAATTATTTTTTGAAAAATTTACTATAGAAAAGGCAATCCCTGGCGTAATTAAAAATTGCGACAGTAAAAAATTATTTTTTGAAAAATTTACTGTAGAAAAGGCAATCCCTGGCGTAATTAAAATTTGCGACAGTAAAAAATTATTTTTTTGCAAAATTTACTACAGAAAAGGCAATCCTTGGCGCAATTAAAATTTGCGACAGTAGAAAATTATTTTTTGAAAAATTTACTATAGAAAAGGCAATACCTGGCGCAATTAGAATTTGCGACAGTAAAAAATTATTTTTTGAAAAATTTACTGTAGAAAAGGCAATCCCTGGCGCAATTAAAATTTTGCGACAGTAGAAAATTATTTTTTGAAAAATTTACTGTAGAAAAGGCAATCCCTGGCGCAATTAAAATTTGCGACAGTAAAAAATTATTTTTTGAATAATTTACTATAGAAAAGGTAATCCCTGGCGCAATTACAATTTGCGACAGTATAAAATTATTTTTTGAAAAATTTACTGTAGAAAAGGCAATCCCTGGCGCAATTAAAATTTGCGACAGTAAAAAATTATTTTTTGACTAATTTACTATAGAAAAGGCAATCCCTGGCGTATTTAAAATTTGCGACAGTAAAAAATTAGTTTTTGAAAAAATTTACTGTAGAAAAGGCAATCCCTGGCGTAATTAAAATTTGCGACAGTAAAAAATTATTTTTTGAAAAATTTACTGTAGAAAAGGCAATCCCTGGCGCAATTAAAATTTGCGACAGTAAAAAATTATTTTTTGAATAATTTACTATAGAAAAGGTAATCCCTGGCGCAATTACAATTTGCGACAGTATAAAATTATTTTTTGAATAATTTACTATAGAAGAGGCAATCCCTGGCTTATTTAAAATTTGCGGAAGTATAAAATTAATTTGTGAATAATTTACTATAGTAGAGGCAATCTCTGGCGTATTTAAAATTTGCGACAGTATAAAATTAATTTGTGAAAAAATTACTATAGAAAAGGCAATCCCTGGCGCAATTAAAATTTGCGACAGTAAAAAATTATTTTTTGACTAATTTACTATAGAAAAGGCAATCCCTGGCGTATTTAAAATTTGCGACAGTAAAAAATTATTTTTTGAAAAAATTTACTGTAGAAAAGGCAATCCCTGGCGTAATTAAAATTTGCGACAGTAAAAAATTATTTTTTGAAAAATTTACTGTAGAAAAGGCAATCCCTGGCGTAATTAAAATTTGCGATAGTAAAAAATTTAATGTAGAAAAGGCAATCCCTGGCGTAATTAAAATTTGCGACAGTAAAAAATTATTTTTTTGCAAAATTTACTATAGAAAAGGCAATCCCTGGCGCAATTAAAATTTGCGACAGTAAAAAATTATTTTTTGTAAAATTTACTGTAGAAAAGGCAATCCCTGGCGCAATTAAAATTTGCGACAGTAAAAAATTAATTTTTGAAAAATTTACTGTAGAAAAGGCAATCAATCCCTGGCGTAATTAAAATTTGCGACAGTAAAAAAAGTATTTTTTGAAAAATTTACTGTAGAAAATTCAATCCCTGGCGTAATTAAAATTTGCGACAGTAAAAAATTAATTTTTGAAAAATTTACTATAGAAAAGGCAATCCCTGGCGGAATTAAAATTTGCGACAGTAAAAAATTATTTTTTGAATAATTTACTATAGAAGAGGCAATCCCTGGCGTATTTAAAATTTGCGACAGTATAAAATTAATTTGTGAAAAATTTACTATAGAAAAGGCAATCCCTGGCGCAATTAAAATTTGCGACAGTAAAAAATTATTTTTTGTAAAATTTACTGTAGAAATGGCAATCCCTGGCGCAATTAAATTTTGCGACAGTAAAAAATTAATTTTTGAAAAATTTACTAAAGAAAAGGCAATCCCTGGCGCAATTAAAATTTGCGACAGTAAAAAATTATTTTTTGAATAATTTACTATAGAAGAGGCAATCCCTGGCGTATTTAAAATTTGAGACAGTATAAAATTAAATTGTTAAAAATTTACTGTAGAATAGGCAATACCTGGCGTAATTAAAATTTGCGACAGTAAAAAATTAATTTTTGAAAAATTACTATAGAAAAGGCAATCCCTTGCGCAATTAAAATTTGCGACAGTAAAAAATTAATTTTTAAAAATTTACTATAGAAAAGGTAATCCCTGGCGCAATTAAAATTTGCGACAGTAAAAAATTATTTTTTGAAAAATTTACTATAGAAAAGGCAATCCCTGGCGTATTTAAAATTTGCGACAGTAAAAAATTATTTTTTGAAAAATTTACTGTAGAAAAGGCAATACCTGGCGTAATTAAAATTTGCGACAGTAAAAAATTAATTTTTGAAAAATTTACTGTAGAAATGGCAAACCCTGGCGCAATTAAAATTTGCGACAGTAAAAAATTATTTTTTGAAAAATTTACTGTAGAAAAGGCAATCCCTGGCGCAATTAAAATTTGCGACAGTAAAAAATATACTATAGAAAAGGCAATCCCTGGCGCAATTAAAATTTGCGACAGTAAAAAATTATTTTTTGTAAAATTTACTGTAAAAAGGCTATCCTTGGCGCAATTAAAATTTGCGACAGTAAAAAATTAATTTTTGAAAAATTTACTGTAGAAAAGGCAAACCCTGGCGTAATAAAAATTTGCGACAGTAAAAAATTAATTTTTGAAAAATTTACTATAGAAAAGGCAATCCCCGGCGCAATTAAAATTTGCGACAGTAAAAAATTATTTTTTGTAAAATTTACTGTACAAAAGGCAATCCCTGGCGCAATTAAAATTTGCGACAGTATAAAATTAATTTGTGAAAAATTTACTATAGAAATGGCAATCCCTGGCGTAATTAAAATTTGCGACAGTAAAAAATTAATTTTTGAAAAATTTACTATAGAAAAGGCAATCCCTGGCGCAATTAAAATTTGCGACAGTAAAAAATTATTTTTTGAAAAATTTACTGTAGAAAAGGCAATCCCTGGCGCAATTAAAATTTGCGGCAGTAAAAAATTTACTATAGAGGAGGCAATCCCTGGCATATTTAAAATTTGCGACAGTAAAAAATTAATTTTTGAAAAACTTATTATAGAAAAGGCAATCCCTGGCGCAATTAAAATTTGCGACAATAAAAAATTATTTTTTGAATAATTTACTATAGAAGAGGCAATCCCTGGCGTATTTAAAATTTGCGACAGTATAAAATTAATTTGTGAAAAATTTACTATAGAAAAGCCAATCCCTGGCGCAATTAAAATTTGCGACAGCAAAAAATTATTTTTTGTAAAATTTACTGTAGAAAAGCAATCCCTGGCTCAATTAAAATTTGCGACAGTAAAAAATTAATTTTTGAAAAATTTACTGTAGAAAAGGCAATCCCTGGCGTAATTAAAATTTGCGACAGTAAAAAATTAATTTTTGAAAAATTTAATATAGAAAAGGCAATCCCTGGCGCAATTAAAATTTGCGACAGTAAAAAATTATTTTTTGAATAATTTACTATAGAAGGGGCAATCCCTGGCTTATTTAAAATTTGCGACAGTCTAAAACTAATTTTTGAAAAATTTACTGTAGAAAATGCAATCCCTCGCGTAATTAAAATTTGCGACAGTAAAAAATTAATTTTTGAAAAATTTACTATAGAAAAGGCAATCCCTGGCGCAATTAAAATTTGCGACAGTAAAAAATTAATTTTTGAAAAATTTACTATAGAAAAGGCAATCCCTGGCGCAATTAAAATTTGCCACAGTAAAAAATTAATTTTTGAAAAATTTCCTGTAGAAAAGGCAATCCCTGGCGCAGTTAAAATTTGCGACAGTATAAAATTATTTTTTGAATAATTTACTATAAAAGAGGCAATCCCTGGCGTATTTAAAATTTGAGACAGTATAAAATTAAATTTTTAAAAATTTACTGTAGAAAAGGCAATCCCTGGCGTAATTAAAATTTGCGACAGTAAAAAATTATTTTTTGAAAAATTTACTATAGAAAGGGCAATCCCTTGCGTAATTAAAATTTGCGACAGTAAAAAATTATTTTTTGAAAAATTTACTGTAGAAAAGGCAATCCCTGGCGCAATTAAAATTTGCGACAGAAAAGAATTATTTTTTGGAAAATTTACTGTATAAAAGGCAATCCCTGGCGCAATTAAAATTTGCGACAGTAAAAAATGTACTATAGAAAAGGCAATCCCTGGCGCAATTAAAATTTGCGACAGTAAAAAATTATTTTTTGTAAAATTTACTGTAGAAAAGGCTATCTTTGGCGCAATTATAATTTGCGACAGTAAAAAATTAATTTTTGAAAAATTTACTGTAGAAAAGGCAATACCTGGCGTAATTAAAATTTGCGACAGTAAAAAATTAATTTTTGAAAAATTTACTATAGAAAAGGCAATCCCTGGCGCAATTAAAATTTGCGACAGTAAAAAATTATTTTTTGTAAAATTTACTGTAGAAAAGGCAATCCCTGGCCCAATTAAAATTTGCGACAGTATAAAATTAATTTGTGAAAAATTTACTATAGAAAAGGCAATCCCTGGCGTAATTAAAATTTGCGACAGTAAAAAATTAATTTTTGAAAAATTTACTATAGAAAAGGCAATCCCTGGCGCAATTAAAATTTTCGACAGTAAAAAATTATTTTTTGAAAAATTTACTGTTGAAAAGGCAATCCCTGGCGCAATTAAAATTTGCGACAGTAAAAAATTATTTTTTGAATAATTTACTATAGAAGAGGCAATCCCTGGCGTATTTAAAATTTGCGACAGTATAAAATTAATTTTTGAAAAATTTACTGTAGAAAAGGCAATCCCTGGCGTAATTAAAATTTGCGACAGTAAAAAATTAATTTTGTAAAAATTTACTATAGAAAAGGCAATCCCTGGCGCAATTAAAATTTGCGACAGTAAAAAATTATTTTTTGAATAATTTACTGTAGAAAAGGCAATCCCTGGCGCAATTAATATTTGCGACAGTAAAAAATTAATTTTTGAAAAATTTTCTGTAGAAAAGGCAATCCTTGGTGTAATTAAAATTTGCGACAGTAAAAAATAATTTTTTGAAAAATTTAGTGTAGAAAAGGCAATCCCTGGCGCAATTAAAATTTGCGACAGTAAAAAATTTACTATAGAAAAGGCAATCCTTGGCGCAATTAAAATCTGCGACAGTAAAAAATTATTTTTTGTAAAATTTACTGTAGAAAAGGCTATCCTTGGCGCAATTAAAATTTGCGACAGTAAAAAATTAATTTTTGAAAAATTTACTGTAGAAAAGGCAATCCCTGGCGTAATTAAAATTTGCGACAGTAAAAAGTTATTTTTTGAAAAATTTGCTGTAAAAAGCCAATCCCTGGCGTATTTAAAATTTGTGACAGTAAAAAATTTTTTGAAAAATTTACTGTAGAAAAGGCAATCCCTGGCGTAATTAAAATTTGCGACAGTAAAAAATTATTTTTTGAAAAATTTGCTGTAGAAAAGGCAATCCCTGGCGTAATTAAAATTTGCGACAGTAAAAAATTATTTTTTGAAAAATTTACTGGAGAAAAGGCAATCCCTGGCGTAATTAAAATTTGCGACAGTAATAAATAATTTATATTTTTTCAAAATTTACTACAGAAAAGGCAGTCCCTGGCGCAATTAAAATTTGCGACAGTATAAAATTAATTTGTGAAAAATTTACTATAGAAAAGGCAATCCCTGGCGCAATTAAAATTTGCGACAGTAAAAAATTATTTTTTGAATAATTTACTATAGAAAAGCCAATCCCTGGCGTATTTAAAATTTGCAACAGTAAAAAATTATTTTTTGAAAAATTTACTGTAGAAAAGGCAATCCCTGGCGTAATTAAAATTTGCGACAGTAAAAAGTTATTTTTTGAAAAATTTGCTGTAGAAAAGCCAATCCCTGGCGTATTTAAAATTTGTGACAGTAAAAATTTTTTTGAAAAATTTACTGTAGAAAAGGCAATCCCTGGCGTAATTAAAATTTGCGACAGTAAAAAATTATTTTTTGAAAAATTTGCTGTAGAAAAGGCAATCCCTGGCGTAATTAAAATTTGCGACAGTAAAAAATTATTTTTTGAAAAATTTACTGGAGAAAAGGCAATCCCTGGCGTAATTAAAATTTGCGACAGTAATAAATAATTTATATTTTTTCAAAATTTACTACAGAAAAGGCAGTCCCTGGCGCAATTAAAATTTGCGACAGTATAAAATTAATTTGTGAAAAAATTACTATAGAAAAGGCAATCCCTGGCGCAATTAAAATTTGCGACAGTAAAAAAATATTTTTTGACAAATTTACTATAGAAAGGCAATCCCTGGCGTATTTAAAATTTGCGACAGTAAAAAATTATTTTTTAAAAAATTTACTGTAGAAAACGCAATCCCTGGCGTAATTAAAATTTGCGACAGTAAAAAATTATTTTTTGAAAAATTTACTGTAGAAAAGGCAATCCCTGGCGTAATTAAAATTTGCGACAGTAAAAAATTATTTTTTGAAAAATTTACTGTAGAAAAGGCAATCCCTGGCGTAATTAAAATTTGCGACAGTAAAAAATTATTTTTTTGCAAAATTTACTATAGAAAAGGCAATCCCTGGCGCAATTAAAATTTGCGACAGTAAAAAATTATTTTTTGTAAAATTTACTGTAGAAAAGGCAATCCCTGACGCAATTAAAATTTGCGGCAGTAAAAAATTAATTTTTGAAAAATTTACTGTAGAAAAGTCAATCCCTGGCGTAATTAAAATTTGCGACAGTAAAAAATTATTTTTTGAAAAATTTACTGGAGAAAAGGCAATCCCTGGCGTAATTAAAATTTGCGACAGTAATAAATAATTTATATTTTTTCAAAATTTACTACAGAAAAGGCAGTCCCTGGTGCAATTAAAATTTGCGACAGTAGAAAATTATTTTTTGAAAAATTTACAATAGAAAAGGCAATCCCTGGCGCAATTAAGATTTGCGACAGTAAAAAATTATTTATTGACTAATTTACTATAGAAAAGGCAATCCTTGGCGTATTTAAAATTTGCGACAGTAAAAAATTATTTTTTGAAAAATTTACTGTATAAAAGGCAATCCCTGGCGTAATTAAAATTTGCTACAGTAAGAAATTATTTTTTGAAAAATTTACTGTAGAAAAGGCAATCCCTGGCGTAATTAAAATTTGCGACAGTAAAAAATTATTTTTCTGCAAAAATTTTTATAGAAAAGGCAATCCCTGGCGCAATTAAAATTTGCGACAGTAAAAAATTATTTTTTGTAAAATTTATTGTACAAAAGGCAATACCTGGCACAATTAAAATTTGCGACAGTAAAAAATTAATTTTTGAGAAATTTACTGTAGAAAAGGCAATCCCTGGCGTAATTAAAATTTGCGACAGTAAAAAATTATTTTTTGAAAAATTTACTGTAGAAAAGGCAATCCCTGGCGTAATTAAAATTTGCGACAGTAAAAAATTAATTTTTGAAAAATTTACTATAGAAAAGGCAATCCCTAGCGCAATTAAAATTTGCGAAAGTAAAAAATTATTTTTTGAAAAATTTACTGTAGAAAGGGCAATCCCTGGCGCAATTAAAATTTGCGACAGTATAAAATTAATTTGTAAAAAATTTACTATAGAAAAGGCAGTCCCTGGCGCAATTAAAATTTGCGACAGTAAAAAATTATTTTTTGAAAAATTTACTGTAGAAAAGGCAATCCCTGGCGCAATTAAAATTTGCGACAGTAGAAAATTATTTTTTGAAAAATTTACTGTAGAAAAGGCAATGCCTGGCGCAATTAAAATTTGCGACAGTAAAAAATTATTTTTTGATTAATTTACTATATAAAAGGCAATCCCTGGCGCAATTACAATTTGCGACAGTATAAAATTATTTTTTGAAAAATTTACTGTAGAAAAGGCAATCCCTGGCGTAATTAAAATTTGCGACAGTAAAAAATTATTTTTTTGCAATATTTACTATAGAAAAGGCAATCCCTGGCGCAATTAAAATTTGCGACAATAGAAAATTATTTTTTGAAAAATTTACTATAGAAAAGGCAATCCCTGGCGCAATTAAAATTTGCGACAGTAAAAAATTATTTTTTGAATAATTTACTATAGAAAAGGTAATACCTGGCGCAATTAAAATTTGCGACAGTAGAAAATTATTTTTTGAAAAATTTACTATAGAAAAGGCAATCCCTGGCGCAATTAAAATTTGCGACAGTAGAAAATTATTTTTTGAAAAATTTACTGTAGAAAAGGCAATCCCTGGCGCAATTAAAATTTGCGACAGTAAAAAATTATTTTTTGAATAATTTACTATATAAAAGGTAATCCCTGGCGCAATTACAATTTGCGACAGTATAAAATTATTTTTTGAAAAATTTACTGTAGAAAAGGCAATCCCAGGCGCAATTAAAATTTGCGACAGTAAAAAAATATTTTTTGAATAATTTACTATAGAAGAGGCAATCCCTGGCGTATTTAAAATTTGCGACAGTATAAAATTAATTTGTGAATAATTTACTATAGAAGAGGCAATCCCTGGCGTATTTAAAATTTGCGACAGTATAAAATTAATTTGTGAAAAATTTACTATAGAAAAGGCAATCCCTGGCGCAATTAAAATTTGCGACAGTAAAAAATTATTTTTTGATTAATTTACTATAGAAAAGGCAATCCCTGGCGTATTTAAAATTTGCGACAGTAAAAAATTATTTTTTGAAAAAATTTACTGTAGAAAAGGCAATCCCTGGCGTAATTAAAATTTGCGACAGTAAAAAATTATTTTTTGAAAAATTTACTGTAGAAAAGGCAATCCCTGGCGTAATTAAAACTTGCGACAGTAAAAAATTATTTTTTGAAAAATTTACTGTAGAAAAGGCAATCCCTGGCATATTTAAAATTTGCGACAATAAAAAATTATTTTTTTGCAAAATTTACTATAGAAAAGGCAATCCCTAGCGCAATTAAAATTTGCGACAGTAAAAAATTATTTTTTGTAAAATTTACTGTAGAAAAGGCAATCCCTGGCGCAATTAAAATTTGCGACAGTAAAAAAATAATTTTTGAAAAATTTACTGTAGAAAAGCAATCCCTGGCGCAATTAAAATTTGCGACAGTAAAAAATTATTTTTTGAAAAATTTACTGTAGAATAGGCAATTCCTGGCGTAATTAAAATTTGCGACAGTAAAAAATTAATTTTTGAAAAATTTACTATAGAAAAGGCAATCCCTGTCGCAATTAAAATTTGCGACAGTAAAAAATTATTTTTTGAATAATTTACTATAGAAGAGGCAATCCCTAGCGCAATTAAAATTTGCGAAAGTAAAAAATTATTTTTTGAAAAATTTACTGTAGAAAGGGCAATCCCTGGCGCAATTAAAATTTGCGACAGTATAAAATTAATTTGTAAAAAATTTACTATAGAAAAGGCAGTCCCTGGCGCAATTAAAATTTGCGACAGTAAAAAATTATTTTTTGAAAAATTTACTGTATAAAAGGCAATCCCTGGCGTAATTAAAATTTGCTACAGTAAGAAATTATTTATATTTTTTCAAAATTTACTACAGAAAAGGCAGTCCCTGGTGCAATTAAAATTTGCGACAGTAGAAAATTATTTTTTGAAAAATTTACAATAGAAAAGGCAATCCCTGGCGCAATTAAGATTTGCGACAGTAAAAAATTATTTATTGACTAATTTACTATAGAAAAGGCAATCCTTGGCGTATTTAAAATTTGCGACAGTAAAAAATTATTTTTTGAAAAATTTACTGTATAAAAGGCAATCCCTGGCGTAATTAAAATTTGCTACAGTAAGAAATTATTTTTTGAAAAATTTACTGTAGAAAAGGCAATCCCTGGCGTAATTAAAATTTGCGACAGTAAAAAATTATTTTTCTGCAAAAATTTTTATAGAAAAGGCAATCCCTGGCGCAATTAAAATTTGCGACAGTAAAAAATTATTTTTTGTAAAATTTATTGTACAAAAGGCAATACCTGGCACAATTAAAATTTGCGACAGTAAAAAATTAATTTTTGAGAAATTTACTGTAGAAAAGGCAATCCCTGGCGTAATTAAAATTTGCGACAGTAAAAAATTATTTTTTGAAAAATTTACTGTAGAAAAGGCAATCCCTGGCGTAATTAAAATTTGCGACAGTAAAAAATTAATTTTTGAAAAATTTACTATAGAAAAGGCAATCCCTAGCGCAATTAAAATTTGCGAAAGTAAAAAATTATTTTTTGAAAAATTTACTGTAGAAAGGGCAATCCCTGGCGCAATTAAAATTTGCGACAGTATAAAATTAATTTGTAAAAAATTTACTATAGAAAAGGCAGTCCCTGGCGCAATTAAAATTTGCGACAGTAAAAAATTATTTTTTGAAAAATTTACTGTAGAAAAGGCAATCCCTGGCGCAATTAAAATTTGCGACAGTAGAAAATTATTTTTTGAAAAATTTACTGTAGAAAAGGCAATGCCTGGCGCAATTAAAATTTGCGACAGTAAAAAATTATTTTTTGAATAATTTACTATATAAAAGGCAATCCCTGGCGCAATTACAATTTGCGACAGTATAAAATTATTTTTTGAAAAATTTACTGTAGAAAAGGCAATCCCTGGCGTAATTAAAATTTGCGACAGTAAAAAATTATTTTTTTGCAATATTTACTATAGAAAAGGCAATCCCTGGCGCAATTAAAATTTGCGACAATAGAAAATTATTTTTTGAAAAATTTACTATAGAAAAGGCAATCCCTGGCGCAATTAAAATTTGCGACAGTAAAAAATTATTTTTTGAATAATTTACTATAGAAAAGGTAATACCTGGCGCAATTAAAATTTGCGACAGTAGAAAATTATTTTTTGAAAAATTTACTATAGAAAAGGCAATCCCTGGCGCAATTAAAATTTGCGACAGTAGAAAATTATTTTTTGAAAAATTTACTGTAGAAAAGGCAATCCCTGGCGCAATTAAAATTTGCGACAGTAAAAAATTATTTTTTGAATAATTTACTATATAAAAGGTAATCCCTGGCGCAATTACAATTTGCGACAGTATAAAATTATTTTTTGAAAAATTTACTGTAGAAAAGGCAATCCCAGGCGCAATTAAAATTTGCGACAGTAAAAAAATATTTTTTGAATAATTTACTATAGAAGAGGCAATCCCTGGCGTATTTAAAATTTGCGACAGTATAAAATTAATTTGTGAATAATTTACTATAGAAGAGGCAATCCCTGGCGTATTTAAAATTTGCGACAGTATAAAATTAATTTGTGAAAAATTTACTATAGAAAAGGCAATCCCTGGCGCAATTAAAATTTGCGACAGTAAAAAATTATTTTTTGATTAATTTACTATAGAAAAGGCAATCCCTGGCGTATTTAAAATTTGCGACAGTAAAAAATTATTTTTTGAAAAAATTTACTGTAGAAAAGGCAATCCCTGGCGTAATTAAAATTTGCGACAGTAAAAAATTATTTTTTGAAAAATTTACTGTAGAAAAGGCAATCCCTGGCGTAATTAAAACTTGCGACAGTAAAAAATTATTTTTTGAAAAATTTACTGTAGAAAAGGCAATCCCTGGCATATTTAAAATTTGCGACAATAAAAAATTATTTTTTTGCAAAATTTACTATAGAAAAGGCAATCCCTAGCGCAATTAAAATTTGCGACAGTAAAAAATTATTTTTTGTAAAATTTACTGTAGAAAAGGCAATCCCTGGCGCAATTAAAATTTGCGACAGTAAAAAAATAATTTTTGAAAAATTTACTGTAGAAAAGCAATCCCTGGCGCAATTAAAATTTGCGACAGTAAAAAATTATTTTTGAAAAATTTACTGTAGAATAGGCAATTCCTGGCGTAATTAAAATTTGCGACAGTAAAAAATTAATTTTTGAAAAATTTACTATAGAAAAGGCAATCCCTGTCGCAATTAAAATTTGCGACAGTAAAAAATTATTTTTTGAATAATTTACTATAGAAGAGGCAATCCCTGGCGTATTTAAAATTTGCGACAGTATAAAATTAATTTGTGAAAAATTTACTATAGAACAGGCAAAGCCTGTCGCAATTAAAATTTGCGACAGTAAAAATTTTTTTTTTGTAAAATTTACTGTAGAAAAGGCAATCCCTGGCGCAATTAAAATTTGCGACAGTAAAAAATTATTTTTTGAATAATTTACTATAGAAAAGGCAATCCCTGGCGCAATTAAAATTTGCGACAGTAAAAAATTATTTTTTGAAAAATTTACTGTAGAAAAGGCAATCCCTGGCGCAATTAAAATTTGCGACAGTAGAAAATTATTTTTTGAAAAATTTACTGTAGAAAAGGCAATGCCTGGCGCAATTAAAATTTGCGACAGTAAAAAATTAGTTTTTGAATAATTTACTATAGAAAAGGCAATCCCTGGCGCAATTACAAATTGCGACAGTATAAAATTATTTTTTTAAAAATTTACTGTAGAAAAGGCAATACCTGGCGTAATTAAAATTTGCGACAGTAAAAAATTATTTTTTTGCAATACTTACTATAGAAAAGGCAATCCCTGGCGCAATTAAAATTTGCGACAATAGAAAATTATTTTTTGAAAAATTTACTATAGAAAAGGCAATCCCTGGCGCAATTAAAATTTGCGACAATAAAAAATTATTTTATGAATAATTTACTATAGAAAAGGTAATACCTGGCGCAATTAAAATTTGCGACAGTAGAAAATTATTTTTTGAAAAATTTACTATAGAAAAGGCAATCCCTGGCGCAATTAAAATTTGCGACAGTAGAAAATTATTTTTTGAAAAATTTACTGTAGAAAAGGCAATCCCTGGCGCAATTAAAATTTGCGACAGTAAAAAATTATTTTTTGAATAATTTACTATATAAAAGGTAATCCCTGGCGCAATTACAATTTGCGACAGTATAAAATTATTTTTTGAAAAATTTACTGTAGAAAAGGCAATCCCAGGCGCAATTAAAATTTGCGACAGTAAAAAAATATTTTTTGAATAATTTACTATAGAAGAGGCAATCCCTGGCGTATTTAAAATTTGCGACAGTATAAAATTAATTTGTGAATAATTTACTATAGAAGAGGCAATCCCTGGCGTATTTAAAATTTGCGACAGTATAAAATTAATTTGTGAAAAATTTACTATAGAAAAGGCAATCCCTGGCGCAATTAAAATTTGCGACAGTAAAAAATTATTTTTTGATTAATTTACTATAGAAAAGGCAATCCCCGGCGTATTTAAAATTTGCGACAGTAAAAAATTATTTTTTGAAAAAATTTACTGTAGAAAAGGCAATCCCTGGCGTAATTAAAATTTGCGACAGTAAAAAATTATTTTTTGAAAAATTTACTGTAGAAAAGGCAATCCCTGGCGTAATTAAAACTTGCGACAGTAAAAAATTATTTTTTGAAAAATTTACTGTAGAAAAGGCAATCCCTGGCATATTTAAAATTTGCGACAATAAAAAATTATTTTTTTGCAAAATTTACTATAGAAAAGGCAAATTCTAGCGTAATTAAAATTTGCGACAGTAAAAAATTATTTTTTGTAAAATTTACTGTAGAAAAGGCAATCCCTGGCGCAATCAAAATTTGCGACAGTAAAAAAAATAATTTTTGAAAAATTTACTGTAGAAAAGCAATCCCTGGCGCAATTAAAATTTGCGACAGTAAAAAATTATTTTTTGAAAAATTTACTGTAGAATAGGCAATTCCTGGCGTAATTAAAATTTGCGACAGTAAAAAATTAATTTTTGAAAAATTTACTATAGAAAAGGCAATCCCTGTCGCAATTAAAATTTGCGACAGTAAAAAATTATTTTTTGAATAATTTACTATAGAAGAGGCAATCCCTGGCGTATTTAAAATTTGCGACAGTATAAAATTAATTTGTGAAAAATTTACTATAGAACAGGCAAACCCTGTCGCAATTAAAATTTGCGACAGTAAAAAAATTTTTTTTGTAAAATTTACTGTAGAAAAGGCAATCCCTGGGGTAATTAAAATTTGCGAAAGTAAAAAATTAATTTTTGAAAAAATTTACTATATAAAGGCAATCCCTGGCGCAATTAAAATTTGCAACAGTAAAAAATTATTTTTTGAATAATTTACTATAGAAGAGGCAATCCCTGGCGTATTTAAAATTTGAGACAGTATAAAATTAAATTTTTAAAAATTTACTGTAGAAAAGGCAATCCCTGGCGTAATTAAAATTTGCGACAGTAAAAAATTATTTTTTGAAAAATTTACTATAGAAAAGGCAATCCCTTGCGCAATTAAAATTTGCGACAGTAAAAAATTATTTTTTGTAAAATTTACTGTAGAAAAGGCAATCCCTGGCGTAATTAAAATTTGCGACAGTAAAAAATTAATTTTTTGCAAAATTTACTACACAAAAGGCAATCCCTGGCGCAATTAAAATTTGCGACAGTAGAAAATTATTTTTTGAAAAATTTACTATAGAAAAGGCAATCCCTGGCGTAATTAAAAATTGCGACAGTAAAAAATTATTTTTTGAAAAATTTACTGTAGAAAAGGCAATCCCTGGCGTAATTAAAAATTGCGACAGTAAAAAATTATTTTTTTGCAAAATTTACTACAGAAAAGGCAATCCCTGGCGCAATTAAAATTTGCGACAGTAGAAAATTATTTTTTGAAAAATTTACTATAGAAAAGGCAATACCTGGCGCAATTAGAATTTGCGACAGTAAAAAATTATTTTTTGAAAAATTTACTGTAGAAAAGGCAATCCCTGGCGCAATTAAAATTTGCGACAGTAGAAAATTATTTTTTGAAAAATTTACTGTAGAAAAGGCAATCCCTGGCGCAATTAAAATTTGCGACAGTAAAAAATTATTTTTTGAATAATTTACTATAGAAAAGGTAATCCCTGGCGCAATTACAATTTGCGACAGTATAAAATTATTTTTTGAAAAATTTACTGTAGAAAAGGCAATCCCTGGCGCAATTAAAATTTGCGACAGTAAAACATTATTTTTTGAATAATTTACTATAGAAGATGCAATCCCTGGCTTATTTAAAATTTGCGGAAGTATAAAATTAATTTGTGAATAATTTACTATAGTAGAGGCAATCTCTGGCGTATTTAAAATTTGCGACAGTATAAAATTAATTTGTGAAAAAATTACTATAGAAAAGGCAATCCCTGGCGTAATTAAAATTTGCGACAGTAAAAAATTATTTTTTGAAAAATTTACTGTAGAAAAGGCAATCCCTGGCGTAATTAAAATTTGCGACAGTAAAAAATTTAATGTGGAAAAGGTAATCCCTGGCGTAATTAAAATTTGCGACAGTAAAAAATTATTTTTTTGCAAAATTTACTATAGAAAAGGCAATCCCTGTCGCAATTAAAATTTGCGACAGTAAAAAATTATTTTTTGTAAAATTTACTGTAGAAAAGGCAATCCCTGGCGCAATTAAAATTTGCGACAGTAAAAAATTAATTTTTGAAAAATTTACTGTAGAAAAGGCAATCAATCCCTGGCGTAATTAAAATTTGCGACAGTAAAAAAAGTATTTTTTGAAAAATTTACTGTAGAAAAGGCAATCCCTGGCGTAATTAAAATTTGCGACAGTAAAAAATTAATTTTTGAAAAATTTACTATAGAAAAGGCAATCCCTGGCGGAATTAAAATTTGCGACAGTAAAAAATTATTTTTTGAATAATTTACTATAGAAGAGGCAATCCCTGGCGTATTTAAAATTTGCGACAGTATAAAATTAATTTGTGAAAAATTTACTATAGAAAAGGCAATCCCTGGCGCAATTAAAATTTGCGACAGTAAAAAATTATTTTTTGTAAAATTTACTGTAGAAATGGCAATCCCTGGCGCAATTAAATTTTGCGACAGTAAAAAATTAATTTTTGAAAAATTTACTATAGAAAAGGCAATCCCTGCGCAATTAAAATTTGCGACAGTAAAAAATTATTTTTTGAATAATTTACTATAGAAGAGGCAATCCCTGGCGTATTTAAAATTTGAGACAGTATAAAATTAAATTGTTAAAAATTTACTGTAGAATAGGCAATACCTGGCGTAATTAAAATTTGCGACAGTAAAAAATTAATTTTTGAAAAATTTACTATAGAAAAGGCAATCCCTTGCGCAATTAAAATTTGCGACAGTAAAAAATTAATTTTTGAAAAATTTACTATAGAAAAGGCTTTCCCTGGCGCGACAGTAAAAAATTATTTTTGAAAAATTTACTATAGAAAAAGCAATCCCTGGCGTATTTAAAATTTGCGACAGTAAAAAATTATTTTTTGAAAAATTTACTGTAGAAAAGGCAATACCTGGCGTAATTAAAATCTGCGACAGTAAAAAATTAATTTTTGAAAAATTTACTGTAGAAATGGCAATCCCTGGCGCAATTAAAATTTGCGACAGTAAAAAATTATTTTTTGAAAAATTTACTGTAGAAAAGGCAATCCCTGGCGCAATTAATATTTGCGACAGTAAAAAATTTACTATAGAAAAGGCAATCCCTGGCGCAATTAAATTTTGCGACAGTAAAAAATTATTTTTTGTAAAATTTACTGTAAAAAGGCTATCCTTGGCGCAATAAAAATTTGCGACAGTAAAAAATTAATTTTTGAAAAATTTACTGTAGAAATGGCAATCCCTGGCGCAATTAAAATTTGCGACAGTAAAAAATTATTTTTTGAAAAATTTACTGTAGAAAAGGCAATCCCTGGCGCAATTAAAATTTGCGACAGTAAAAAATTTACTATAGAAAAGGCAATCCCTGGCGCAATTAAAATTTGCGACAGTAAAAAATTATTTTTTGTAAAATTTACTGTAAAAAGGCTATCCTTGGCGCAATTAAAATTTGCGACAGTAAAAAATTATTTTTGAAAAATTTACTGTAGAAAAGGCAATCCCTGTCGCAATTAAAATTTGCGGCAGTAAAAAATTTACTATAGAGGAGGCAATCCCTGGCATATTTAAAATTTGCGACAGTAAAAAATTAATTTTTGAAAAATTTATTATAGAAAAGGCAATCCCTGGCGCAATTAAAATTTGCGACAATAAAAAATTATTTTTTGAATAATTTACTATAGAAGAGGCAATCCCTGGCGTATTTAAAATTTGCGACAGTATAAAATTAATTTGTGAAAAATTTACTATAGAAAAGCCAATCCCTGGCGCAATTAAAATTTGCGACAGCAAAAAATTATTTTTTGTAAAATTTACTGTAGAAAAGCAATCCCTGGCTCAATTAAAATTTGCGACAGTAAAAAATTAATTTTTGAAAAATTTACTGTAGAAAAGGCAATCCCTGGCGTAATTAAAATTTGCGACAGTAAAAAATTAATTTTTGAAAAATTTAATATAGAAAAGGCAATCCCTGGCGCAATTAAAATTTGCGACAGTAAAAAATTATTTTTTGAATAATTTACTATAGAAGAGGCAATCCCTGGCTTATTTAAAATTTGCGACAGTCTAAAACTAATTTTTGAAAAATTTACTGTAGAAAATGCAATCCCTCGCGTAATTAAAATTTGCGACAGTAAAAAATTAATTTTTGAAAAATTTACTATAGAAAAGGCAATCCCTGGCGCAATTAAAATTTGCGACAGTAAAAAATTAATTTTGAAAAATTTACTATAGAAAAGGCAATCCCTGGCGCAATTAAAATTTGCCACAGTAAAAAATTAATTTTTGAAAAATTTCCTGTAGAAAAGGCAATCCCTGGCGCAGTTAAAATTTGCGACAGTATAAAATTATTTTTTGAATAATTTACTATAGAAGAGGCAATCCCTGGCGTATTTAAAATTTGAGACAGTATAAAATTAAATTTTTAAAAATTTACTGTAGAAAAGGCAATCCCTGGCGTAATTAAAATTTGCGACAGTAAAAAAATATTTTTTGAAAATTTACTATAGAAAGGGCAATCCCTTGCTTAGTTAAAATTTGCGACAGTAAAAAAATTATTTTTTGAAAAATTTACTGTAGAAAAGGCAATCCCTGGCGCAATTAAAATTTGCGACAGAAAAGAATTATTTTTTGAAAAATTTACTGTATAAAAGGCAATCCCTGGCGCAATTAAAATTTGCGACAGTAAAAAATGTACTATAGAAAAGTCAATCCCTGGCGCAATTAAAATTTGCGACAGTAAAAAATTATTTTTTGTAAAATTTACTGTAGAAAAGGCTATCTTTGGCGCAATTATAATTTGCGACAGTAAAAAATTAATTTTTGAAAAATTTACTGTAGAAAAGGCAATACCTGGCGTAATTAAAATTTGCGACAGTAAAAAAATAATTTTTGAAAAATTTACTATAGAAAAGGCAATCCCTGGCGCAATTAAAATTTGCGACAGTAAAAAATTATTTTTTGTAAAATTTACTGTAGAAAAGGCAATCCCTGGCCCAATTAAAATTTGCGACAGTATAAAATTAATTTGTGAAAAATTTACTATAGAAAAGGCAATCCCTGGCGTAATTAAAATTTGCGACAGTAAGAAATTAATTTTTGAAAAATTTACTATAGAAAAGGCAATCCCTGGCGCAATTAAAATTTGCGACATTAAAAAATTATTTTTTGAAAAATTTACTGTTGAAAAGGCAATCCCTGGCGCAATTAAAATTTGCGACAGTAAAAAATTATTTTTTGAATAATTTACTATAGAAGAGGCAATCCCTGGCGTATTTAAAATTTGCGACAGTATAAAATTAGTTTTTGAAAAATTTTCTGTAGAAAAGGCAATCCCTGGCGTAATTAAAATTTGCGACAGTAAAAAATTAATTCTGTAAAAATTTACTATAGAAAAGGCAATCCCTGGCGCAATTAAAATTTGCGACAGTAAAAAATTATTTTTTGAATAATTTACTGTAGAAAAGGCAATCCCTGGCGCAATTAATATTTGCGACAGTAAAAAATTAATTTTTGAAAAATTTTCTGTAGAAAAGGCAATCCCTGGCGTAAATAAAATTTGCGACAGTAAAAAATAATTTTTTGAAAAATTTAGTGTAGAAAAGGCAATCCCTGGCGCAATTAAAATTTGCGACAGTAAAAAATTTACTATAGAAAAGGCAATCCTTGGCGCAATTAAAATCTGCGACAGTAAAAAATTATTTTTTGTAAAATTTACTGTAGAAAAGGCTATCCTTGGCGCAATTAAAATTTGCGACAGTAAAAAATTATTTTTTGAAAAATTTGCTGTAGAAAAGGCAATCCCTGGCGTAATTAAAATTTGCGACAGTAAAAAATTATTTTTTGAAAAATTTACTGGAGAAAAGGCAATCCCTGGCGTAATTAAAATTTGCGACAGTAATAAATAATTTATATTTTTTCAAAATTTACTACAGAAAAGGCAGTCCCTGGTGCAATTAAAATTTGCGACAGTAGAAAATTATTTTTTGAAAAATTTACAATAGAAAAGGCAATCCCTGGCGCAATTAAGATTTGCGACAGTAAAAAATTATTTATTGACTAATTTACTATAGAAAAGGCAATCCTTGGCGTATTTAAAATTTGCGACAGTAAAAAATTATTTTTTGAAAAATTTACTGTATAAAAGGCAATCCCTGGCGTAATTAAAATTTGCTACAGTAAGAAATTATTTTTTGAAAAATTTACTGTAGAAAAGGCAATCCTGGCGTAATTAAAATTTGCGACAGTAAAAAATTATTTTTTTGCAAAAATTTTTATAGAAAAGGCAATCCCTGGCGCAATTAAAATTTGCGACAGTAAAAAATTATTTTTTGTAAAATTTATTGTAGAAAAGGCAATACCTGGCGCAATTAAAATTTGCGACAGTAAAAAATTAATTTTTGAAAAATTTACTGTAGCAAAGGCAATCCCTGGCGTAATTAAAATTTGCGACAGTAAAAAATTATTTTTTGAAAAATTTACTGTAGAAAAGGCAATCCCTGGCGTAATTAAAATTTGCGACAGAAAAAATTAATTTTTGAAAAATTTACTATAGAAAAGGCAATCCCTAGCGCAATTAAAATTTGCGAAAGTAAAAAATTATTTTTTGAATAATTTACTATAGAAGAGGCAATCCCTGGCGTATTTAAAATTTGCGACAGTCTAAAATTAATTTGTGAAAAATTTACTATAGAATTTACTATAGAAAAGGCAATCCCTGGCGCAATTAAAATTTGCGACCGTAAAAAATTAATTTTTGAAAAATTTACTATAGAAAAGGCAATCCCTGGCGCAATTAAAATTTGCGACAGTAAAAAATTATTTTTTGTAAAATTTACTGTAGAAAAGGCAATCCCTGGCGCAATTAAAATTTGCGACAGTAAAAAATTAATTTTTGAAAAATTTACTGTAGAAAAGGCAATCCCTGGCGTAATTAAAATTTGCGACAGTAAAAAATTATTTTTTGAAAAATTTACTGTAGAAAAGGCTATCCCCGGCGTAATTAAAATTTGCGACAGTAAAAAATTATTTTTTGCAAAATTTACTATAGAAAAGGCAATCCCTGGCGCAATTAAAATTTGCGACAGTAAAAAATTATTTTTTGAATAATTTAATATAGAAAAGGCAATCCTTGGCGCAATTTAAATTTGCGACAGTAAAAAATTAGTTTTTGAAAAATTTACTGTAGAAAAGGCAATCCCTGGCGTAATTAAAATTTGCGAGATTAAAAAATTAATTTGTGAATAATTTACTGTAGAAGAGGCAATCCCTGGCGCAATTAAAATTTGCGACAGTAAAAAATTATTTTTTTGAATAATTTACTATAGAAAAGGCAATCCCTGGCGCCATTAAAAATTGCGACAGTAAAAAATTATTTTTTGAATAATTTACTATAGAAAAGGTAATCCCTGGCATATTTAAAATTTGCGACAGTAAAAAATTAATTTGTGAATAATTTACTGTAGAAAAGGCAATCCCTGGCGCAATTAAAATTTGCGACAGTAAAAAATTATTTTTTGAATAATTTAATATAGAAAAGGTAATCCCTGGCATATTTAAAATTTGCGACAGTAAAAAGTTATTTTTTGCAAAATTTACTGTAGAAAAGGCAATCCCTGGCGCAATTAAAATTTGCGACTGTAAAAAATTATTTTTTGAATAATTTACTATAGAAAAGGCAATCCCTGGCGCAATTAAAATTTGCGACAGTAAAAAATTATTTTTTGAATATTTTACTATAGAAAAGGCAATCCCTGGCGTAATTAAAATTTACGACAATATAAAATTATTTTTTGTAAAATTTACTGTAGAAAGGCAATCCCTGGCGCAATTAAATTTGCGACAGTATAAAATTATTTTTTGAAAAATTTACTGTAGAAAAGGCAATCCCTGGCGCAATTAAAATTTGCGACAGTAGAAAATAATTTTTTGAAAAATTTACTGCAGAAAAGGCAATCCCTGGCGTATTTAAAATTTGCGACAGTAAAAAATTATTTTTTTGCAAAATTTACTATAGAAAAGGCAACCTGGCGCAATTAAAATTTGCGACAGTAAAAAATTATTTTTTTGAAAAAATTTACTGTAGAAAATTCAATCCCTGGCGCAATTAAAATTTGCGACAGTAAAAAATTAATTTTTGAAAAATTTACTGTAGCAAAGGCAATCCCTGTCGCAATTAAAATTTGCGACAGTAGAAAATTATTTTTTGAAAAATTTACTGTAGAAAAGGCAATCCCTGGCGCAATTAAAATTTGCGACAGTAAAAAATTATTTTTTGAAAAATTTACTGTAGAAAAAGGCAATCCCTGGCGCAATTAAAATTTGCGACAGTAAAAAATTATTTTTTGAATAATTTACTATAGAAAAAGGCAATCCTTGGCGCAATTAAATTTGCGACAGTAAAAAAATATTTTTTGAATAATTTACTATAGAAAAGGCAATCCCTGGCGTATTCAAAATTTGCGACAGTAAAAAATTATTTTTTGAAAAATTTACTGTAGAAAAGCAATCCCTGGCGCAATTAAAGCTTGCGACAGTAAAAAATTAATTTGTGAATAATTTACTGGAGAAAAGGCAACCCCTGGCGCAATTAAAATTTGCGACAGTAAAAAATTAATTTTTGAATAATTTACTATAGAAAAGGTAATCCCTGGCGTAATTAAAATTTGGGACAATAAAAAATTATTTTTTGCAAAATTTACTATAGAAGATGTATTCCCTGGCGTAATTAAAATTTTCGACAGTAAAAATTAGTTTTTGAAAAATTTACTGTAGAAATGGCAATCCCTGGCGTAATTAAAATTTGCGACAGTAAAAAATTAATTTGTGAAAAATTTACTGTAGAAAAGGCAATCCCTGGCGCAATTAAAATTTGCGACAGCAAAAATTATTTTTTGAATAATTTACTATAGAAAAGGCAGTCCTTGGCGCAATTAAAATTTGCGACAGTAAAAAAATATTTTTTGAATAATTTACTATAGAAAAGGCAATCCCTGGCGTATTCAAAATTTGCGACAGTAAAAAATTATTTTTTGCAAAATTTACTGTAGAAAAGCAATCCCTGGCGCAATTAAAGCTTTGCGACAGTAAAAAATTAATTTGTGAATAATTTACTGCAGAAAAGGCAATCCCTGGCGCAATTAAAATTTGCGACAGTAAAAAAATTATTTTTTGAAAAATTTACTATAGAAAAGGCAATCCCTGGCGTATTTAAAATTTGCGACAGTATAAAATTAATTTTTGAAAAAATTTACTGTAGAAAAGGCAATCCCTGGCGCAATTAAAATTTGCGACAGTAAAAAATTATTTTTTGAAAAATTTACTGTAGCAAAGGCAATCCCTGTCGCAATTAAAATTTGCGACAGTAGAAAATTATTTTTTGAAAAATTTACTGTAGAAAAGGCAATCCCTGGCGCAATTAAAATTTGCGACAGTAAAAAATTATTTTTTGAAAAATTTACTGTAGAAAAGGCAATCCCTGGCGTAATTAAAATATGCGACAGTAAAAAATTATTTTTTGAATAATTTACTATAGAAAAGGCAATCCTTGGCGCAATTAAATTTGCGACAGTAAAAAATATTTTTTGAATAATTTACTATAGAAAAGGCAATCCCTGGCGTATTCAAAATTTGCGACAGTAAAAAATTATTTTTTGCAAAATTTACTGTAGAAAAGCAATCCCTGGCGCAATTAAAGCTTGCGACAGTAAAAAATTTTTTTTTTGAAAAATTTACTATAGAAAAGGCAATCCCTGGCGTATTTAAAATTTGCGACAGTATAAAATTAATTTTTGAAAAATTTACTGTAGAAAAGGCAATCCCTGGCGCAATTTAAATTTGCGACAGTAAAAAATTATTTTTTGAAAAATTTACTGTAGAAGAGGCAATCCCTGGCGCAATTAAAATTTGCGACAGTAAAAAATTATTTTTTGAATAATTTACTATAGAAAAGGCAATCCTTGGCGCAATTAAAATTTGCGAAAGTAAAAAATATTTTTTGAATAATTTACTATAGAAAAGGGAATCCCTGGCGTATTCAAAATTTGCGACAGTAAAAAATTATTTTTTGCAAAATTTACTGTAGAAAAGCAATCCCTGGCGCAATTAAAGCTTGCGACAGTAAAAAATTAATTTGTGAATAATTTACTGCAGAAAAGGCAATCCCTGGCGCAATTAAAATTTGCGACAGTAAAAAATTATTTTTTGAAAAATTTACTATAGAAAAGGCAATCCCTGGCGTATTTAAAATTTGCGACAGTATAAAATTAATTTTTGAAAAAATTTACTGTAGAAAAGGCAATCCCTGGCGCAATTAAAATTTGCGACAGTAAAAAATTATTTTTTGAAAAATTTACTGTAGCAAAGGCAATCCCTGTCGCAATTAAAATATGCGACAGTAGAAAATTATTTTTTGAAAAATTTACTGTAGAAAAGGCAATCCCTGGCGCAATTAAAATTTGCGACAGTAAAAAATTATTTTTTGAAAAATTTACTGTAGAAAAGGCAATCCCTGGCGCAATTAAAATTTGCGACAGTAAAAAATTATTTTTTGAATAATTTACTATAGAAAAGGCAATCCTTGGCGCAATTAAAATTTGCGACAGTAAAAAAATATTTTTTGAATAATTTACTATAGAAAAGGCAATCCCTGGCGTATTCAAAATTTGCGACAGTAAAAAATTATTTTTTGCAAAATTTACTGTAGAAAAGCAATCCCTGGCGCAATTAAGCTTGCGACAGTAAAAAATTAATTTGTGAATAATTTACTGCAGAAAAGGCAATCCCTGGCGCAATTAAAATTTGCGACAGTAAAAAATTATTTTTTGAATAATTTACTATAGAAAAGGTAATCCCTGGCGTAATTAAAATTTGCGACAATAAAAAATTATTTTTTGCAAATTTACTATAGAAGATGTAATCCCTGGCGTAATTAAAATTTTCGACAGTAAAAAATTAGTTTTTGAAAAATTTACTGTAGAAATGGCAATCCCTGGCGTAATTAAAATTCGCGACAGTAAAAAATTAATTTGTGAAAAATTTACTAGAGAAAAGGCAATCCCTGGCGCAATAAAATTTGCGACAGTAAAAAATTATTTTTTTGAATAATTTACTATAGAAAAGGCAATCCCTGGCGTAATTAAAATTTACGACAGTATAAAATTATTTTTTGTAAAATTTACTGCAGAAAGGCAATCCCTGGCGCCATTAAAATTTGCGACAGTATAAAATTATTTTTTGAAAAATTTACTGTAGAAAAGGCAATCCCTGGCGCAATTAAAATTTGTGACAGTAAAAAATAATTTTTTGAAAATTTACTGTAGAAAAGGCAATCCCTGGCGTATTTAAAATTTGCGACAGTAAAAAATTATTTTTTTGCCAAATTTACTATAGAAAAGGCAATCCCTGGCGCAATTAAAATTTGCGACAGTAAAAAATTATTTTTTGAAAAATTTTACTATAGAAAAGGCAATCTCTGGCGGATTTAAAATTTGCGACAGAAAAAAATTAATTTTTGAAAAATTTACTATAGAAAAGGCAATACCTGGCGTAATTAAATTTGCGACAGTAAAAAATTATTTTTTGCAAAATTTACTGTAGAAAAGGCAATCCCTGGCGCAATAAAAATTTGCGACAGTAAAAAATTATGTTCTTGCAAAATTTACTATAGAAAAGGCAATCCCTGGCGCAATTAAAATTTGCGACAGTAAAAAATTATTTTTGAAAAATTTACTGTAGAATAGGCAATCCAGGCGTATTTAAAACTTGCGACAGTATAAAATTAATTTTTGAAAAATTTACTGTAGAAAAGGCAATCCCTGGCGCAATTAAAATTTGCGGCAGTAAAAAATTATTTTTTGAAAAATTTACTGTAGAAAAGGCAATCCCTGGCGCAATTAAAATTTGCGACAGTAAAAAATTATTTTTTGAAAAATTTACTATAGAAAAGGCAATTCCTGGCGTATTTAAAATTTGCGACAGTATAAAATTAATTTTTGAAAAATTTACTGTAGAAAAGGCAATCCCTGGCGCAATTAAAATTTGCGAAAGTAAAAAATTATTTTTTGACTAATTTACTATAGAAAAGGCAATCCCTGGCGTATTTAAAATTTGCGACAGTAAAAAATTATTTTTTGAAAAATTTACTGTAGAAAAGGCAATCCCTGGCGTAATTAAAATTTGCGACAGTAAAAAATTATTTTTTGAAAAATTTACTGTAGAAAAGGCAATCCCTGGCGTAATTAAAATTTGCGACAGTAAAAAATTATTTTTTGAAAAATTTACTGTAGAAAAGGCAATCCCTGGCGTATTTAAAATTTGCGACAGTAAAAAATTATTTTTTTGCAAAATTTACTATAGAAAAGGCAATCCCTAGCGCAATTAAAACTTGCGACAGTAAAAAATTATTTTTTGTAAAATTTACTGTAGAAAAGGCAATCCCTGGCGCAATAAAATTTGCGACAGTAAAAAATTATTTTTTAAAAAATTTACTATAGAAAAGGCAATCCCTTGCGCAATTAAAATTTGCGACAGTAAAAAATTATTTTTTGAATAATTTACTATAGAAGAGGCAATCCCTGGCGTATTTAAAATTTGAGACAGTATAAAATTAAATTTTTAAAAATTTACTGTAGAAAAGGCAATCCCTGGCGTAATTAAAATTTGCGACAGTAAAAAATTATTTTTGAAAAATTTACTGTAGAAAAGGCAATCCCTGGCGCAATTAAAATTTGCGACAGTAAAAAATTAATTTTTGAAAAATTTACTATAGAAAAGGCAATTCCTGGCGTAATTAAAATTTGCGACAGTAAAAAAAGTATTTTTTGAAAAATTTACTGTAGAAAAGGCAATACCTGGCGTAATTAAAATTTGCGACAGTAAAAAATTATTTTTTTTGCAAAATTTACTACAGAAAAGGCAATCCCTGGCACAATTAAAATTTGTGACAGTAGAAAATTATTTTTTGAAAAATTTACTATAGAAAAGGCAATCCCTGGCGCAATTAGAATTTGCGACAGTAAAAAATTATTTTTAAAAAATTTACTGTAGAAAAGGCAATCCCTGGCGCAATTAAAATTTGCGACAGTAAAAAATTATTTTTTGTAAAATTTACTGTAGAAAAAGGCAATCCCTGGCGTAATTAAAATTTGCGACAGTAAAAAATTAATTTTGAAAAATTTACTATAGAAAAGGCAATCCCTGGCGCAATTAAAATTTGCGACAGTAAAAAATTATTTTTTGATTAATTTACTATAGAAGAGGCAATCCTTGGCGTATTTAAAATTTGCGACAGTATAAAATTAATTTGTGAAAAATTTACTATAGAAAAGGCAATCCCTGGCGCAATTAAAATTTGCGACAGTAAAAAATTATTTTTTGAATAATTTACTATAGAAAAGCCTATCCCTGGCGTATTTAAAATTTGCGACAGTAAAAAATTATTTTTTGTAAAATTTACTGTAGAAAAGGCAATCCCTGGCGCAATTAAAATTTGCGACAGTAAAAAATTATTTTTTAAAAAATTTACTATAGAAAAGGCAATCCCTTGCGCAATTAAAATTTGCGACAGTAAAAAATTATTTTTTGAATAATTTACTATAGAAGAGGCAATCCCTGGCGTATTTAAAATTTGAGACAGTATAAAATTAAATTTTTAAAAATTTACTGTAGAAAAGGCAATCCCTGGCGTAATTAAAATTTGCGACAGTAAAAAATTATTTTTTGAAAAATTTACTGTAGAAAAGGCAATCCCTGGCGCAATTAAAATTTGCGACAGTAAAAAATTAATTTTTGAAAAATTTACTATAGAAAAGGCAATTCCTGGCGTAATTAAAATTTGCGACAGTAAAAAAAGTATTTTTTGAAAAATTTACTGTAGAAAAGGCAATACCTGGCGTAATTAAAATTTGCGACAGTAAAAAATTATTTTTTTGCAAAATTTACTACAGAAAAGGCAATCCTGGCACAATTAAAATTTGTGACAGTAGAAAATTATTTTTTGAAAAATTTACTATAGAAAAGGCAATCCCTGGCGCAATTAGAATTTGCGACAGTAAAAAATTATTTTTTAAAAAATTTACTGTAGAAAAGGCAATCCCTGGCGCAAATTAAAATTTGCGACAGTAAAAAATTATTTTTTGTAAAATTTACTGTAGAAAAGGCAATCCCCTGGCGTAATTAAAATTTGCGACAGTAAAAATTAATTTTTGAAAAATTTACTATAGAAAAGGCAATCCCTGGCGCAATTAAAATTTGCGACAGTAAAAAATTATTTTTTGATTAATTTACTATAGAAGAGGCAATCCCTGGCGTATTTAAAATTTGCGACAGTATAAAATTAATTTGTGAAAAATTTACTATAGAAAAGGCAATCCCTGGCGCAATTAAAATTTGCGACAGTAAAAAATTATTTTTTGAATAATTTACTATAGAAAAGCCTATCCCTGGCGTATTTAAAATTTGCGACAGTAAAAAAATTATTTTTTGAAAAATTTACTGTAGAAAAGGCAATCCCCTGGCGTAATTAAAATTTGCGACAGTAAAAAATTATTTTTTTGAAAAATTTGCTGTAGAAAAGGCAATCGCTGGCGTAATTAAAAATTGCGACAGTAAAAAATTATTTTTTGAAAAATTTGCTGTAGAAAAGGCAATACCTGGCGTAATTAAAATTTGCGACAGTAAAAAATTATTTTTTTGCAAAATTTACTACAGAAAAGGCAATCCCTGGCGCAATTAAAATTTGCGACAGTAGAAAATTATTTTTTGAAAAATTTACTATAGAAAAGGCAATCCCTGGCGCAATTAGAATTTGCGACAGTGAAAAATTATTTTTTGAAAAAGTTACTGTAGAAAAGGCAATCCCTGGCGCAAATAAAATTTTGCGACAGTAGAAAATTATTTTTTGAAAAATTTACAGTAGAAAAGGCAATCCCTGGCGCAATTAAAATTTGCGACAGTAAAAAATTATTTTTTGAATAATTTACTATAGAAAAGGTAATTCCTGGCGCAATTACAATTTGCGACAGTATAAAATTAATTTGTGAATAATTTACTATAATAGAGGCAATCTCTGGCGTATGTAAAATTTGCGACAGTATAAAATTAATTTGTGAAAAATTTACTAGAGAAAAGGCAATCCCTGGCGCAATTAAAATTTGCGACAGTAAAAAATTATTTTTTTGACTAATTTACTATAGAAAAGGCAATCCCTGGCGTATTTAAAATTTGCGACAGTAAAAAATTATTTTTTGAAAAAATTTACTGTAGAAAAGGCAATCCCTGGCGTAATTAAAATTTGCGACAGTAAAAAATTATTTTTTTGAAAAATTTACTGTAGAAAAGGCAATCCCTGGCGCAATTAAAATTTGCGATAGTAAAAATTAATTTTTGAAAAATTTACTATAGAAAAGGCAATTCCTGGCGTAATTAAAATTTGCGACAGTAAAAAAAAGTATTTTTTGAAAAATTTACTGTAGAAAAGGCAATACCTGGCGTAATTGAAATTTGCGACAGTAAAAAATTATTTTTTTTGCAAAATTTACTACAGAAAAGGCAATCCCTGGCGCAATTAAAATTTGTGACAGTAGAAAATTATTTTTTGAAAATTTACTATAGAAAAGGCAATCCCTGGCGCAATTAGAATTTGCGACAGTAAAAAATTATTTTTTAAAAAATTTACTGTAGAAAAGGCAATCCCTGGCGCAATTAAAATTTGCGACAGTAGAAAATTATTTTTTGAAAAATTTACTGTAGAAAAGACAATACCTGGCGCAATTAATATTTGCGACAGTAAAAAATTATTTTTTGAATAATTTACTATAGAAGAGGCAATCCTGGCTTATTTAAAATTTGCGACAGTATAAAATTACTTTGTGAATAATTTACTATAGTAGAGGCAATCTCTGGCGTATTTAAAATTTGCGACAGTATAAAATTAATTTGTGAAAAATTTACTATAGAAAAGGCAATCCCTTGCGCAATTAAAATTTGCGACAGTAAAAAATTATTTTTTGACTTATTTACTATAGAAAAGGCAATCCCTGGCGTATTTAAAATTTGCGACATTAAAAAATTATTTTTTGTAAAATTTACTGTAGAAAAGGCAATCCCTGCGCAATTAAAATTTGCGACAGTAAAAAATTAATTTTTGAAAAATTTACTGTAGAAAAGGCAATCCCTGGCGTAATTAAAATTTGCGACAGCAAAAAAAGTATTTTTTGAAAATTTACTGTAGAAAAGGCAATCCCTGGCGTAATTAAAATTTGCGACAGTAAAAAATTAATTTTTGAAAAATTTACTATAGAAAAGGCAAGCCCTGGCGGAATTAAAATTTGCGACAGTAAAAAATTATTTTTTGAATAATTTACTATAGAAGAGGCAATCCCTGGCGTATTTAAAATTTGCGACAGTATAAAATTAATTTGTGAAAAATTTACTATAGAAAAGGCAATACCTGGCGCAATTAAAATTTGCGACAGTAAAAAATTATTTTTTGTAAAATTTACTGTAGAAAAGGCAATCCCTGGCGTAATTAAATTTTGCGACAGTAAAAAATTAATTTTTGAAAAATTTACTATAGAAAAGGCAATCCCTGGCGCAATTAAAATTTGCGACAGTAAAAAATTATTTTTTGAATAATTTACTATAGAAGAGGCAATCCCTGGCGTATTTAAAATTTGAGACAGTATAAAATTAAATTGTTAAAAATTTACTGTAGAATAGGCAATACCTGGCGTAATTAAAATTTGCGACAGTAAAAAAATAATTTTTGAAAAGTTTACTATAGAAAAGGCAACCCCTGGCGCAATTAAAATTTGCGACAGTAAAAAATTAATTTTTGAAAAATTTACTATAGAAAAGGCAATCCCTGGCGCAATTAAAATTTGCGACAGTAAAAAATTATTTTTTGAAAAATTTACTATAGAAAAGGCAATCTCTGGCGTATTTAAAATTTGCGACAGTAAAAAATTATTTTTTTGAAAAATTTACTGTAGAAAAGGCAATCACTGGCGCAATTAAAATTTGCGACAGTAAAAAATTATTTTTTGAAAAATTTACTGTAGAAAAGGCAATCCCTGGCGCAATTAAAATTTGCGACAGTAAAAAATTTACTATAGAAAAGGCAATCCCTAGCGCAATTAAAGTTTGCGACAGTAAAAAATTATTTTTTGTAAAATTTACTGTAAAAAGGCTAACCTTGGCGCAATTAAAATTTGCGACAGTAAAAAATTAATTTTTGAAAAATTTACTGTAGAAAAGGCAAACCCTAGCGTAATAAAAATTTGCGACAGTAAAAAATTATTTTTTGAAAAATTTACTGTAGAAAAGGCAATCCCTGGCGTATTTAAAATTTGCGACAGTAAAAAATTATTTTTTGAAAAATTTACTGTAGAAAAGGCAATCCCTGGCGTAATTAAAATTTGCGACAGTAAAAAATTAATTTGTGAAAAATTTACTATAGAAAAGGCAATACCTGGCGCAATTAAAATTTGCGACAGTAAAAAATTATTTTTTGTAAAATTTACTGTAGAAAAGGCAATTCCTGGCGTAATTAAATTTTGCGACAGTAAAAAATTAATTTTTGAAAAATTTACTGTAGAAAAGGCAATCCCTGGCGTAATTAAAATTTGCGACAGTAAAAAATTAATTTTTGAAAAATTTACTATAGAAAAGGCAAGCCCTGGCGGAATTAAAATTTGCGACAGTAAAAAATTATTTTTTGAATAATTTACTATAGAAGAGGCAATCCCTGGCGTATTTAAAATTTGCGACAGTATAAAATTAATTTGTGAAAAATTTACTATAGAAAAGGCAATACCTGGCGCAATTAAAATTTGCGACAGTAAAAAATTATTTTTTGTAAAATTTACTGTAGAAAAGGCAATCCCTGGCGTAATTAAATTTTGCGACAGTAAAAAATTAATTTTTGAAAAATTTACTATAGAAAAGGCAATCCCTGGCGCAATTAAAATTTGCGACAGTAAAAAATTATTTTTTGAATAATTTACTATAGAAGAGGCAATCCCTGGCGTATTTAAAATTTGAGACAGTATAAAATTAAATTGTTAAAAATTTACTGTAGAATAGGCAATACCTGGCGTAATTAAAATTTGCGACAGTAAAAAAATAATTTTTGAAAAGTTTACTATAGAAAAGGCAACCCCTGGCGCAATTAAAATTTGCGACAGTAAAAAATTAATTTTTGAAAAATTTACTATAGAAAAGGCAATCCCTGGCGCAATTAAAATTTGCGACAGTAAAAAATTATTTTTTGAAAAATTTACTATAGAAAAGGCAATCTCTGGCGTATTTAAAATTTGCGACAGTAAAAAATTATTTTTTTGAAAAATTTACTGTAGAAAAGGCAATCACTGGCGCAATTAAAATTTGCGACAGTAAAAAATTATTTTTTGAAAAATTTACTGTAGAAAAGGCAATCCCTGGCGCAATTAAAATTTGCGACAGTAAAAAATTTACTATAGAAAAGGCAATCCCTAGCGCAATTAAAGTTTGCGACAGTAAAAAATTATTTTTTGTAAAATTTACTGTAAAAAGGCTAACCTTGGCGCAATTAAAATTTGCGACAGTAAAAAATTAATTTTTGAAAAATTTACTGTAGAAAAGGCAAACCCTAGCGTAATAAAAATTTGCGACAGTAAAAAATTATTTTTTGAAAAATTTACTGTAGAAAAGGCAATCCCTGGCGTAATTAAAATTTGCGACAGTAAAAAATTATTGTTTGAAAAATTTACTGTAGAAAAGGCAATCCCTGGCGTATTTAAAATTTGCGACAGTAAAAAATTATTTTTTTGCAAAATTTACTATAGAAAAGGCAATCCCTAGCGCAATTAAAATTTGCGACAGTAAAAAATTATTTTTTGTAAAATTTACTGTAGAAAAGGCAATCCCTGGCGCAATTAAAATTTGCGACAGTAAAAAAATAATTTTTGAAAAATTTACTGTAGAAAAGGCAATCCCTGGCGCAATTAAAATTTGCGACAGTAAAAAATTATTTTTTGAAAAATTTACTGTAGAATAGGCAATTCCTGGCGTAATTAAAATTTGCGACAGTAAAAAATTAATTTTTGAAAGATTTACTATAGAAAAGGCAATCCCTGGCGCAATTAAAATTTGCGACAGTAAAAAATTATTTTTTGAATAATTTACTATAGAAGAGGCAATCCCTGGCGTATTTAAAATTTGCGACAGTATAAAATTAATTTGTGAAAAATTTACTATAGAAAAGGCAATCCCTGTCGCAATTAAAATTTGCGACAGTAAAAAATTATTTTTTGTAAAATTTACTGTAGAAAAGGCAATCCCTGTCGCAATTAAAATTTGTGAAAGTAAAAAATTAATTTTTGAAAAAATTTACTATAGAAAGGCAATCCCTGGCGCAATTAAAATTTGCAACAGTAAAAAATTATTTTTTGAATAATTTACTATAGAAGAGGCAATCCCTGGCGTATTTAAAATTTGAGACAGTATAAAATTAAATTTTTAAAAATTTACTGTAGAAAAGGCAATCCCTGGCGTAATTAAAATTTGCGACAGTAAAAAATTATTTTTTGAAAAATTTACTATAGAAAAGGCAATCCCTTGCGCAATTAAAATTTGCGACAGTAAAAAATAATTTTTTGTAAAATTTACTGTAGAAAAGGCAATCCCTGGCGTAATTAAAATTTGCGACAGTAAAAAATTAATTTTTGAAAAATTTACTATAGAAAAGGCAATCCCTGGCGCAATTAAAATTTGCGACAGTAAAAAATTATTTTTTGATTAATTTACTATAGAAGAGGCAATCCCTGGCGTATTTAAAATTTGCGACAGTATAAAATTAATTTGTGAAAAATTTACTAAAGAAAAGGCAATCCCTGGCGCAATTAAAATTTGCGACAGTAAAAAATTATTTTTTGAATAATTTACTATAGAAAAGCCAATTCCTGGCGTATTTAAAATTTGCGACAGTAAAAAATTATTTTTTGAAAAATTTACTGTAGAAAAGGCAATCCCTGGCGTAATTAAAATTTGCGACAGTAAAAAATTATTTTTTGAAAAATTTGCTGTAGAAAAGGCAATCCCTGGCGTAATTAAAAATTGCGACAGTAAAAAATTATTTTTTGAAAAATTTGCTGTAGAATATGCAATACCTGGCGTAATTAAAATTTGCGACAGTAAAAAATTATTTTTTTGCAAAATTTACTACAGAAAAGGCAATCCCTGGCGCAATTAAAATTTGCGACAGTAGAAAATTATTTTTTGAAATATTTACTATAGAAAAGGCAATCCCTGGCGCAATTAGAATTTGCGACAGTAAAAAATTATTTTTTGAAAAATTTACTGTAGAATAGGCAATCCCTGGCGCAATTAAAATTTGCGACAGTAGAAAATTATTTTTTGCAAAATTTACTGTAGAAAAGACAATCCCTGGCGCAATTAAAATTTGCGACAGTAAAAAATTATTTTTTGAATAATTTACTATAGAAGAGGCAATCCCTGGCTTATGTAAAATTTGCGACAGTATAAAATTAATTTGTGAATAATTTACTATAGTAGAGGCAATCTCTGGCGTATTTAAAATTTGCGACAGTATAAAATTAATTTGTGAAAAATTTACTATAGAAAAGGCAATCCCTGGCGCAATTAAAATTTGCGACAGTAAAAAATTATTTTTTGACTAATTTACTATAGAAAAGGCAATCCCTGGCGTATATAAAATTTGCGACAGTAAAAAATTATTTTTTGGAAAATTTACTGTAGAAAAGGCAATCCCTGGCGTAATTAAAATTTGCGACAGTAAAAAATTATTTTTTGAAAAATTTACTGTAGAAAAGGCAATCCCTGGCGTAATTAAAATTTCCGACAGTAAAAAATTTACTGTAGAAAAGGCAATCCCTGGCGTAATTAAAATTTGCGGCAGTAAAAAATTATTTTTTTTTGCAAAATTTACTATAGAAAAGGCAATCCCTGGCGCAATTAAAATTTGCGACAGTATAAAATTATTTTTTGTAAAATTTACTGTAGAAAAGGCAATCCCTGGCGCAATTAAAATTTGCGACAGTAAAAAATTAATTTTTGAAAAATTTACTGTAGAAAAGGCAATCCCTGGCGTAATTAAAATTTGCGACAGTAAAAAAAGTATTTTTTGAAAAATTTACTGTAGAAAAGGCAATCCCTGGCGTAATTAAAATTTGCGACAGTAAAAAATTATTTTTTGAAAAATTTACTATAGAAAAGGCAATCCCTGGCGGAATTAAAATTTGCGACAGTAAAAAATTATTTTTTGAATAATTTACTATAGAAGAGGCAATCCCTGGCGTATTTAAAATTTGCGACAGTATAAAATTAATTTGTGAAAAATTTACTATAGAAAAGGCAATCCCTGGCGCAATTAAAATTTGCGACAGTAAAAAATTATTTTTTGTAAAATTTACTGTAGAAAAGGCAATCCCTGGCGTAATTAAATTTTGCGACAGTAAAAAATTAATTTTTGAAAAATTTACTATAGAAAAGGCAATCCCTGGCGTAATTAAAATTTGCGACAGTAAAAAATTATTTTTTGAATAATTTACTATAGAAGAGGCAATCCCTGGGGTATTTAAAATTTGAGACAGTATAAAATTAAATTGTTAAAAATTTACTGTAGAATAGGCAATCCCTGGCGCAATTAAAATTTGCGACAGTAAAAAATTATTTTTTGAAAAATTTACTGTAGAAAAGGCATTCCCTGGCGCAATTAAAATTTGCGACAGTAAAAAATTTACTATAGAAAAGGCAATCCCTAGCGCAATTAAAATTTGCGACAGTAAAAAATTATTTTTTGTAAAATTTACTGTAAAAAGGCTATCCTTGGCGCAATTAAAATTTGCGACAGTAAAAAATTAATTTTTGAAAAATTTACTGTAGAAAAGGCAAACCTTGGCGTAATAAAAATTTGCGACAGTAAAAAATTAATTTTTGAAAAATTTACTATAGAAAAGGCAATCCCTGGCGCAATTAAAATTTGCGACAGTAAAAAAATATTTTTTGTAAAATTTAATGTAGAAAAGGCAATCCCTGGCGCAATTAAAATTTGCGACAGTATAAAATTAATTTGTGAAAAATTTACTATAGAAATGGCAATCCCTGGCGTAATTAAAATTTGCGACAGTAAAAAATTAATTTTTGAAAAATTTACTATAGAAAAGGCAATCCGTGGCGCAATTAAAATTTGCGACAGTAAAGAATTATTTTTTGAAAAATTTACTGTAGAAAAGGCAATCCCTGGCGCAATTAAAATTTGCGACAGTATAAAATTAATTTGTGAAAAATTTACTATAGAAAATCCAATCCCTGGCGCAATTAAAATTTGCGACAGTAAAAAATTATTTTTTGTAAAATTTACTGTAGAAAAGGCAATCCCTGGCGCAATTAAAATTTGCGACAGTAAAAAATTTAAAATAGAGGAGGCAATCCCTGGCGTATTTAAAATTTGCGACAGTAAAAAATTAATTTTTGAAAAATTTATTATAGAAAAGGCAATCCCTGGCGCAATTAAAATTTGCGACAGTAAAAAATTATTTTTTGAATAATTTACTATAGAAGAGGCAATCCCTGGCGTATTTAAAATTTGCGACAGTATAAAATTAATTTGTGAAAAATTTACTATAGAAAAGCCAATCCCTGGCGCAATTAAAATTTGCGACAGTATAAAATTAATTTGTGAAAAATTTACTATAGAAAAGCCAATCCCTGGCGCAATTAAAATTTGCGACAGTAAAAAATTATTTTTTGTAAAATTTACTGTAGAAAAGGCAATCCCTGGCGCAATTAAAATTTGCGACAGTAAAAAATTTAAAATAGAGGAGGCAATCCCTGGCGTATTTAAAATTTGCGACAGTAAAAAATTAATTTTTGAAAAATTTATTATAGAAAAGGCAATCCCTGGCGCAATTAAAATTTGCGACAGTAAAAAATTATTTTTTGAATAATTTACTATAGAAGAGGCAATCCCTGGCTTATTTAAAATTTGCGACAGTATAAAATTAATTTGTGAAAAATTTACTATAGAAAAGCCAATCCCTGGCGCAATTAAAATTTGCGACAGTAAAAAATTATTTTTTGTAAAATTTAATATAGAAAAGGCAATCCCTGGCGCAATTAAAATTTGCGACAGTAAAAAATTATTTTTTGAAAAATTTACTATAGAAAAGGCAATCCCTTGCGTAATTAAAATTTGCGACAGTAAAAAATTATTTTTTGAAAAATTTACTGTAGAAAAGGCAATCCGTGGCGCAATTAAAATTTGCGACAGTAAAGAATTATTTTTTGAAAAATTTACTGTAGAAAAGGCAATCCCTGGCGCAATTAAAATTTGCGACAATAAAAAATGTACTATAGAAAAAGCAATCCCTGGCACAATTAAAACTTGCGACAGTAAAAAATTATTTTTTGTAAAATTTACTGTAGAAAAGGCTATTCTTGGCACAATTAAAATTTGCGACAGTAAAAAATTAATTTTTGAAAAATTTACTGTAGAAAAGGCAATCCCTGGCGTAATTAAAATTTGCGACAGTAAAAAATTAATTTTTGAAAAATTTACTATAGAAAAGGCAATCCCTGGCGCAATTAAAATTTGCGACAGTAAAAAATTATATTTTGTAAAATTTACTGTAGAAAAGGCAATCCCTGGCGCAATTAAAATTTGCGACAGTATAAAATTAATTTGTGAAAAATTTACTATAGAAAAGGCAATCCCTGGCGTAATTAAAATTTGCGACAGTAAAAAATTAATGTTTGAAAAATTTACTATAGAAAAGGCAATCCCTGGCGCAATTAAAATTTGCGACAGTAAAAAATTATTTTTTGAAAAATTTACTGTAGAAAAGGCAACACCTGGCGCAATTAAAATTTGCGACAGTAAAAAATTTACTATAGAAGAGGCAATCCCTGGCGTATTTAAAATTTGCGACAGTAAAAAATTAATTTTTGAAAAATTTACTATAGAAAAGGCAATCCCTGGCGCAATTAAAATCTGCGACAGTAAAAAATTATTTTTTGTAAAATTTACTGTAGAAAAGGCTATCCTTGGCGCAATTAAAATTTGCGACAGTAAAAAATTAATTTTTGAAAAATTTACTGTAGAAAAGGCAATCCCTGGCGTAATTAAAATTTGCGACAGTAAAAAATTAATTTTTGAAAAATTTACTATAGAAAAGGCAATCCCTGGCGCAATTAAAATTTGCGACAATAAAAAATTATTTTTTGAATAATTTACTATAGAAGAGGCAATCCCTGGCATATTTAAAATTTGCGACAGTATAAAATTAATTTGTGAAAAATTTACTATAGAAAAGGCAATCTCTGGCGTATTTAAAATTTGCGACAGTAAAAAATTATTTTTTTGAAAAATTTACTGTAGAAAATGCAATCACTGGCGCAATTAAAATTTGCGACAGTAAAAAATTATTTTTTGAAAAATTTACTGTAGAAAAGGCAATCCCTGGCGCAATTAAAATTTGCGACAGTAAAAAATTTACTATAGAAAAGGCAATCCCTAGCGCAATTAAAATTTGCGACAGTAAAAAATTATTTTTTGTAAAATTTACTGTAAAAAGGCTATCCTTGGCGCAATTAAAATTTGCGACAGTAAAAAATTAATTTTTGAAAAATTTACTGTAGAAAAGGCAAACCCTAGCGTAATAAAAATTTGCGACAGTAAAAAATTATTTTTTGAAAAATTTACCTTAGAAAAGGCAATCCCTGGCGTAATTAAAATTTGCGACAGTAAAAAATTATTGTTTGAAAAATTTACTGTAGAAAAGGCAATCCCTGGCGTATTTAAAATTTGCGACAGTAAAAAATTATTTTTTTGCAAAATTTACTATAGAAAAGGCAATCCCTAGCGCAATTAAAATTTGCGACAGTAAAAAATTATTTTTTGTAAAATTTACTGTAGAAAAGGCAATCCCTGGCGCAATTAAAATTTGCGACAGTAAAAAAATAATTTTTGAAAAATTTACTGTAGAAAAGGCAATCCCTGGCGCAATTAAAATTTGCGACAGTAAAAAATTATTTTTTGAAAAATTTACTGTAGAATAGGCAATTCCTGGCGTAATTAAAATTTGCGACAGTAAAAAATTAATTTTTGAAAGATTTACTATAGAAAAGGCAATCCCTGGCGCAATTAAAATTTGCGACAGTAAAAAATTATTTTTTGAATAATTTACTATAGAAGAGGCAATCCCTGGCGTATTTAAAATTTGCGACAGTATAAAATTAATTTGTGAAAAATTTACTATAGAAAAGGCAATCCCTGTCGCAATTAAAATTTGCGACAGTAAAAAATTATTTTTTGTAAAATTTACTGTAGAAAAGGCAATCCCTGTCGCAATTAAAATTTGCGAAAGTAAAAAATTAATTTTTGAAAAAATTTACTATAGAAAGGCAATCCCTGGCGCAATTAAAATTTGCAACAGTAAAAAATTATTTTTTGAATAATTTACTATAGAAGAGGCAATCCCTGGCGTATTTAAAATTTGAGACAGTATAAAATTAAATTTTTAAAAATTTACTGTAGAAAAGGCAATCCCTGGCGTAATTAAAATTTGCGACAGTAAAAAATTATTTTTTGAAAAATTTACTATAGAAAAGGCAATCCCTTGCGCAATTAAAATTTGCGACAGTAAAAAATTATTTTTTGTAAAATTTACTGTAGAAAAGGCAATCCCTGGCGTAATTAAAATTTGCGACAGTAAAAAATTAATTTTTGAAAAATTTACTATAGAAAAGGCAATCCCTGGCGCAATTAAAATTTGCGACAGTAAAAAATTATTTTTTGATTAATTTACTATAGAAGAGGCAATCCCTGGCGTATTTAAAATTTGCGGCAGTATAAAATTAATTTGTGAAAAATTTACTAAAGAAAAGGCAATCCCTGGCGCAATTAAAATTTGCGACAGTAAAAAATTATTTTTTGAATAATTTACTATAGAAAAGCCAATTCCTGGCGTATTTAAAATTTGCGACAGTAAAAAATTATTTTTTGAAAAATTTACTGTAGAAAAGGCAATCCCTGGCGTAATTAAAATTTGCGACAGTAAAAAATTATTTTTTGAAAAATTTGCTGTAGAAAAGGCAATCCCTGGCGTAATTAAAAATTGCGACAGTAAAAAATTATTTTTTGAAAAATTTGCTGTAGAATATGCAATACCTGGCGTAATTAAAATTTGCGACAGTAAAAAATTATTTTTTTGCAAAATTTACTACAGAAAAGGCAATCCCTGGCGCAATTAAAATTTGCGACAGTAGAAAATTATTTTTTGAAATATTTACTATAGAAAAGGCAATCCCTGGCACAATTAGAATTTGCGACAGTAAAAAATTATTTTTTGAAAAATTTACTGTAGAATAGGCAATCCCTGGCGCAATTAAAATTTGCGACAGTAGAAAATTATTTTTTGCAAAATTTACTGTAGAAAAGACAATCCCTGGCGCAATTAAAATTTGCGACAGTAAAAAATTATTTTTTGAATAATTTACTATAGAAGAGGCAATCCCTGGCTTATGTAAAATTTGCGACAGTATAAAATTAATTTGTGAATAATTTACTATAGTAGAGGCAATCTCTGGCGTATTTAAAATTTGCGACAGTATAAAATTAATTTGTGAAAAATTTACTATAGAAAAGGCAATCCCTGGCGCAATTAAAATTTGCGACAGTAAAAAAATATTTTGACTAATTTACTATAGAAAAGGCAATCCCTGGCGTATTTAAAATTTGCGACAGTAAAAAATTATTTTTTGGAAAATTTACTGTAGAAAAGGCAATCCCTGGCGTAATTAAAATTTGCGACAGTAAAAAATTATTTTTTGAAAAATTTACTGTAGAAAAGGTAATCCCTGGCGTAATTAAAATTTCCGACAGTAAAAAATTTACTGTAGAAAAGGCAATCCCTGGCGTAATTAAAATTTGCGACAGTAAAAAATTATTTTTTTTTTGCAAAATTTACTATAGAAAAGGCAATCCCTGGCGCAATTAAAATTTGCGACAGTATAAAATTATTTTTTGTAAAATTTACTGTAGAAAAGGCAATCCCTGGCGCAATTAAAATTTGCGACAGTAAAAAATTAATTTTTGAAAAATTTACTGTAGAAAAGGCAATCCCTGGCGTAATTAAAATTTGCGACAGTAAAAAAAGTATTTTTTGAAAAATTTACTGTAGAAAAGGCAATCCCTGGCGTAATTAAAATTTGCGACAGTAAAAAATTATTTTTTGAAAAATTTACTATAGAAAAGGCAATCCCTGGCGGAATTAAAATTTGCGACAGTAAAAAATTATTTTTTGAATAATTTACTATAGAAGAGGCAATCCCTGGCGTATTTAAGATTTGCGACAGTATAAAATTAATTTGTGAAAAATTTACTATAGAAAAGGCAATCCCTGGCGCAATTAAAATTTGCGACAGTAAAAAATTATTTTTTGTAAAATTTACTGTAGAAAAGGCAATCCCTGGCGTAATTAAATTTTGCGACAGTAAAAAATTAATTTTTGAAAAATTTACTATAGAAAAGGCAATCCCTGGCGCAATTAAAATTTGCGACAGTAAAAAATTATTTTTTGAATAATTTACTATAGAAGAGGCAATCCCTGGGGTATTTAAAATTTGAGACAGGATAAAATTAAATTGTTAAAAATTTACTGTAGAATAGGCAATCCCTGGCGCAATTAAAATTTGCGACAGTAAAAAATTATTTTTTGAAAAATTTACTGTAGAAAAGGCATTCCCTGGCGCAATTAAAATTTGCGACAGTAAAAAATTTACTATAGAAAAGGCAATCCCTAGCGCAATTAAAATTTGCGACAGTAAAAAATTATTTTTTGTAAAATTTACTGTAAAAAGGCTATCCTTGGCGCAATTAAAATTTGCGACAGTAAAAAATTAATTTTTGAAAAATTTACTGTAGAAAAGGCAAACCCTGGCGTAATAAAAATTTGCGACAGTAAAAAATTAATTTTTGAAAAATTTACTATAGAAAAGGCAATCCCTGGCGCAATTAAAATTTGCGACAGTAAAAAAATATTTTTTGTAAAATTTAATGTAGAAAAGGCAATCCCTGGCGCAATTAAAATTTGCGACAGTATAAAATTAATTTGTGAAAAATTTACTATAGAAATGGCAATCCCTGGCGTAATTAAAATTTGCGACAGTAAAAAATTAATTTTTGAAAAATTTACTATAGAAAAGGCAATCCGTGGCGCAATTAAAATTTGCGACAGTAAAGAATTATTTTTTGAAAAATTTACTGTAGAAAAGGCAATCCCTGGCGCAATTAAAATTTGCGACAGTATAAAATTAATTTGTGAAAAATTTACTATAGAAAATCCAATCCCTGGCGCAATTAAAATTTGCGACAGTAAAAAATTATTTTTTGTAAAATTTACTGTAGAAAAGGCAATCCCTGGCGCAATTAAAATTTGCGACAGTAAAAAATTTAAAATAGAGGAGGCAATCCCTGGCGTATTTAAAATTTGCGACAGTAAAAAATTAATTTTTGAAAAATTTATTATAGAAAAGGCAATCCCTGGCGCAATTAAAATTTGCGACAGTAAAAAATTATTTTTTGAATAATTTACTATAGAAGAGGCAATCCCTGGCGTATTTAAAATTTGCGACAGTATAAAATTAATTTGTGAAAAATTTACTATAGAAAAGCCAATCCCTGGCGCAATTAAAATTTGCGACAGTATAAAATTAATTTGTGAAAAATTTACTATAGAAAAGCCAATCCCTGGCGCAATTAAAATTTGCGACAGTAAAAAATTATTTTTTGTAAAATTTACTGTAGAAAAGGCAATCCCTGGCGCAATTAAAATTTGCGACAGTAAAAAATTTAAAATAGAGGAGGCAATCCCTGGCGTATTTAAAATTTGCGACAGTAAAAAATTAATTTTTGAAAAATTTATTATAGAAAAGGCAATCCCTGGCGCAATTAAAATTTGCGACAGTAAAAAATTATTTTTTGAATAATTTACTATAGAAGAGGCAATCCCTGGCTTATTTAAAATTTGCGACAGTATAAAATTAATTTGTGAAAAATTTACTATAGAAAAGCCAATCCCTGGCGCAATTAAAATTTGCGACAGTAAAAAATTATTTTTTGTAAAATTTAATATAGAAAAGGCAATCCCTGGCGCAATTAAAATTTGCGACAGTAAAAAATTATTTTTTGAAAAATTTACTATAGAAAAGGCAATCCCTTGCGTAATTAAAATTTGCGACAGTAAAAAATTATTTTTTGAAAAATTTACTGTAGAAAAGGCAATCCGTGGCGCAGTTAAAATTTGCGACAGTAAAGAATTATTTTTTGAAAAATTTACTGTAGGAAAGGCAATCCCTGGCGCAATTAAAATTTGCGACAATAAAAAATGTACTATAGAAAAAGCAATCCCTGGCGCAATTAAAATTTGCGACAGTAAAAAATTATTTTTTGTAAAATTTACTGTAGAAAAGGCTATTCTTGGCACAATTAAAATTTGCGACAGTAAAAAATTAATTTTTGAAAAATTTACTGTAGAAAAGGCAATCCCTGGCGTAATTAAAATTTGCGACAGTAAAAAATTAATTTTTGAAAAATTTACTATAGAAAAGGCAATCCCTGGCGCAATTAAAATTTGCGACAGTAAAAAATTATATTTTGTAAAATTTACTGTAGAAAAGGCAATCCCTGGCTCAATTAAAATTTGCGACAGTATAAAATTAATTTGTGAAAAATTTACTATAGGAAAGGCAATCCCTGGCGTAATTAAAATTTGCGACAGTAAAAAATTAATGTTTGAAAAATTTACTATAGAAAAGGCAATCCCTGGCGCAATTAAAATTTGCGACAGTAAAAATTTATTTTTTGAAAAATTTACTGTAGAAAAGGCAACACCTGGCGCAATTAAAATTTGCGACAGTAAAAAATTTACTATAGAAGAGGCAATCCCTGGCGTATTTAAAATTTGCGACAGTAAAAAATTAATTTTTGAAAAATTTACTATAGAAAAGGCAATCCCTGGCGCAATTAAAATCTGCGACAGTAAAAAATTATTTTTTGTAAAATTTACTGTAGAAAAGGCTATCCTTGGCGCAATTAAAATTTGCGACAGTAAAAAATTAATTTTTGAAAAATTTACTGTAGAAAAGGCAATCCCTGGCGTAATTAAAATTTGCGACAGTAAAAAATTAATTTTTGAAAAATTTACTATAGAAAAGGCAATCCCTGGCGCAATTAAAATTTGCGACAATAAAAAATTATTTTTAGAATAATTTACTATAGAAGAGGCAATCCCTGGCATATTTAAAATTTGCGACAGTATAAAATTAATTTGTGAAAAATTTACTATAGAAAAGGCAATCCCTGGCGCAATTAAAATTTGCGACAGTAAAAAATTATTTTTTGAATAATTTACTATAGAAAAGCCAATCCCTGGCGTATTTAAAATTTGCGACAGTAAAAAATTATTTTTTGAAAAATTTACTGTAGAAAAGGCAATCCCTGGCGTAATTAAAATTTGCGACAGTAAAAAATAATTTTTTGAAAAATTTGCTGTAGAAAAGCCAATCCCTGGCGTATTTTAAATTTGTGACAGTAAAAATTTTTTTGAAAAATTTACTGTAGAAAAGGCAATCCCTGGCGTAATTAAAGTTTGCGACAGTAAAAAATTATTTTTTGAAAAATTTGCTGTAGAAAAGGCAATCCCTGGCGTAATTAAAATTTGCGACAGTAAAAAATAATTTTTTGAAAAATTTACTGTAGAAAAGGCAATCCCTGGCGTAATTAAAATTTGCGACAGTAATAAATAATTTATATTTTTTCAAAATTTACTACAGAAAAGGCAGTCCCTGGTGCAATTAAAATTTGCGACAGTAGAAAATTATTTTTTGAAAAATTTACAATAGAAAAGGCAATCCCGGCGCAATTAAGATTTGCGACAGTAAAAAATTATTTTTTGACTAATTTACTATAGAAAAGGCAATCCTTGGCGTCTTTAAAATTTGCGACAGTAAAAAATTATTTTTTGAAAAATTTACTGTAGAAAAGGCAATCCCTGGCGTAATTAAAATTTGCGACAGTAAAAAATTATTTTTTGAATAATTTACTGTATAAAAGGCAATCCCTGGCGTAATTAAAATTTGCGACAGTAAGAAATTATTTTTTGAAAAATTTACTGTAGAAAAGGCAATCCCTGGCGTAATTAAAATTTGCGACAGTAAAAAATTATTTTTTTGCAAAATTTTATATAGAAAAGGCAATCCCTGGCGCAATTAAAATTTGCGACAGTAAAAAATTATTTTTTGTAAAATTTACTGTAGACAAGGCAATACCTGGCGCAATTAAAATTTGCGACAGTAAAAAATTAATTTTTGAAAAATTTATTGTAGAAAAGGCAATCCCTGGCGTAATTAAAATTTGCGACAGTAAAAAATTATTTTTTGAAAAATTTACTGTAGAAAAGGCAATCCCTGGCGTAATTAAAATTTGCGACAGTAAAAAATTAATTTTTGAAAAATTTACTATAGAAAAGGCAATCCCTAGCGCAATTAAAATTTGCGAAAGTAAAAAATTATTTTTTGAATAATTTACTATAGAAGAGGCAATCCCTGGCGTATTTAAAATTTGCGACAGTATAAAATTAATTTGTGAAAAATTTACTATAGAATTTACTATAGAAAAGGCAATCCCTGGCGCAATTAAAATTTGCGACAGTAGAAAATTATTTTTTGTAAAATTTACTGTAGAAAAGGCAAACCCTGGCGCAATTAAAATTTGCGACAATAAAAAATTATTTTTTGAATAATTTACTATAGAAGAGGCAATCCCTGGCATATTTAAAATTTGCGACAGTATAAAATTAATTTGTGAAAAATTTACTATAGAAAAGGCAATCCCTGGCGCAATTAAAATTTGCGACAGTAAAAAATTATTTTTTGAAAAATTTACTGTAGAAAAGGCAATCCCCGGCGTAATTAAAATTTGCGACAGTAAAAAATTATTTTTTGCAAAATTTACTACAGAAAAGGCAATCCCTGGTGCAATTAAAATTTGCGACAGTAAAAAATTATTTTTTGAATAATTTAATATAGAAAATGCAATCCCTGGCGCAATTTAAATTTGCGACAGTAAAAAATTATTTTTTGAATAATTTACTATAGAAAAGGTAATCCCTGGCGTATTTAAAATTTGCGACAATAAAAAATTATTTTTTGAATAATTTACTATAGAAGAGGCAATCCCTGGCATATTTAAAATTTGCGACAGTATAAAATTAATTTGTGAAAAATTTACTATAGAAAAGGCAATCCCTGGCGCAATTAAAATTTGCGACAGTAAAAAATTATTTTTTGAATAATTTACTATAGAAAAGCCAATCCCTGGCGTATTTAAAATTTGCGACAGTAAAAAATTATTTTTTGAAAAATTTACTGTAGAAAAGGCAATCCCTGGCGTAATTAAAATTTGCGACAGTAAAAAATAATTTTTTGAAAAATTTGCTGTAGAAAAGCCAATCCCTGGCGTATTTAAAATTTGTGACAGTAAAAATTTTTTGAAAAATTTACTGTAGAAAAGGCAATCCCTGGCGTAATTAAAGTTTGCGACAGTAAAAAATTATTTTTTGAAAAATTTGCTGTAGAAAAGGCAATCCCTGGCGTAATTAAAATTTGCGACAGTAAAAAATTATTTTTTGAAAAATTTACTGTAGAAAAGGCAATCCCTGGCGTAATTAAAATTTGCGACAGTAATAAATAATTTATATTTTTTTAAAATTTACTACAGAAAAGGCAGTCCCTGGTGCAATTAAAATTTGCGACAGTAGAAAATTATTTTTTGAAAAATTTATAATAGAAAAGGCAATCCCGGCGCAATTAAGATTTGCGACAATAAAAAATTATTCTTTGACTAATTTACTATAGAAAAGGAAATCCTTGGCGTATTTAAAATTTGCGACAGTAAAAAATTATTTTTTGAAAAATTTACTGTAGAAAAGGCAATCCTTGGCGTAATTAAAATTTGCGACAGTAAAAAATTATTTTTTGAAAAATTTACTGTATAAAAGGCAATCCCTGGCGTAATTAAAATTTGCGACAGTAAGAAATTATTTTTTGAAAAATTTACTGTAGAAAAGGCAATCCCTGGCGTAATTAAAATTTGCGACAGTAAAAAATTATTTTTTTGCAAACTTTTTTATAGAAAAGGCAATCCCTGGCGCAATTAAAATTTGCGACAGTAAAAAATTATTTTTTGTAAAATTTACTCCAAAAAAAAAGGCAAACCCTGGCGCAATTAAAATTTGCGACAGTAAAAAATTAATTTTTGAAAAATTTACTGTAGAAAAGGCAATCCCTGGCGTAATTAAAGTTTGCGACAGTAAAAAATTATTTTTTGAAAAATTTGCTGTAGAAAAGGCAATCCCTGGCGTAATTAAAATTTGCGACAGTAAAAAATAATTTTTTGAAAAATTTACTGTAGAAAAGGCAATCCCTGGCGTAATTAAAATTTGCGACAGTAATAAATAATTTATATTTTTTCAAAATTTACTACAGAAAAGGCAGTCCCTGGTGCAATTAAAATTTGCGACAGTAGAAAATTATTTTTTGAAAAATTTACAATAGAAAAGGCAATCCCGGCGCAATTAAGATTTGCGACAGTAAAAAATTATTTTTGAATAATTTACTATAGAAAAGGCAATCCTTGCGTCTTTAAAATTTGCGACAGTAAAAAATTATTTTTTGAAAAATTTACTGTAGAAAAGGCAATCCCTGGCGTAATTAAAATTTGCGACAGTAAAAAATTATTTTTGAAAAATTTGCTGTAGAAAAGGCAATCCCTGGCGTAATTAAAATTTGCGACAGTAAAAAATAATTTTTTGAAAAATTTACTGTAGAAAAGGCAATCCCTGGCGTAATTAAAATTTGCGACAGTAATAAATAATTTATATTTTTTCAAAATTTACTACAGAAAAGGCAGTCCCTGGTGCAATTAAAATTTGCGACAGTAGAAAATTATTTTTTGAAAAATTTACAATAGAAAAGGCAATCCCGGCGCAATTAAGATTTGCGACAGTAAAAAATTATTTTTTGACTAATTTACTATAGAAAAGGCAATCCTTGGCGTCTTTAAAATTTGCGACAGTAAAAAATTATTTTTTGAAAAATTTACTGTAGAAAAGGCAATCCCTGGCGTAATTAAAATTTGCGACAGTAAAAAATTATTTTTTGAATAATTTACTGTATAAAAGGCAATCCCTGGCGTAATTAAAATTTGCGACAGTAAGAAATTATTTTTTGAAAAATTTACTGTAGAAAAGGCAATCCCTGGCGTAATTAAAATTTGCGACAGTAAAAAATTATTTTTTTGCAAAATTTTATATAGAAAAGGCAATCCCTGGCGCAATTAAAATTTGCGACAGTAAAAAATTATTTTTTGTAAAATTTACTGTAGACAAGGCAATACCTGGCGCAATTAAAATTTGCGACAGTAAAAAATTAATTTTTGAAAAATTTATTGTAGAAAAGGCAATCCCTGGCGTAATTAAAATTTGCGACAGTAAAAAATTATTTTTTGAAAAATTTACTGTAGAAAAGGCAATCCCTGGCGTAATTAAAATTTGCGACAGTAAAAAATTAATTTTTGAAAAATTTACTATAGAAAAGGCAATCCCTAGCGCAATTAAAATTTGCTAAAGTAAAAAATTATTTTTTGAATAATTTACTATAGAAGAGGCAATCCCTGGCGTATTTAAAATTTGCGACAGTATAAAATTAATTTGTGAAAAATTTACTATAGAATTTACTATAGAAAAGGCAATCCCTGGCGCAATTAAAATTTGCGACAGTAGAAAATTATTTTTTGTAAAATTTACTGTAGAAAAGGCAAACCCTGGCGCAATTAAAATTTGCGACAGTAAAAAATTAATTTTTGAAAAATTTACTGTAGAAAAGGCAATCCCTGGCGTAATTAAAATTTGCGACAGTAAAAAATTATTTTTTGAAAAATTTACTGTAGAAAAGGCAATCCCCGGCGTAATTAAAATTTGCGACAGTAAAAAATTATTTTTTGCAAAATTTACTACAGAAAAGGCAATCCCTGGTGCAATTAAAATTTGCGACAGTAAAAAATTATTTTTTGAATAATTTAATATAGAAAATGCAATCCCTGGCGCAATTTAAATTTGCGACAGTAAAAAATTATTTTTTGAATAATTTACTATAGAAAAGGTAATCCCTGGCGTATTTAAAATTTGCGACAATAAAAAATTATTTTTTGAATAATTTACTATAGAAGAGGCAATCCCTGGCATATTTAAAATTTGCGACAGTATAAAATTAATTTGTGAAAAATTTACTATAGAAAAGGCAATCCCTGGCGCAATTAAAATTTGCGACAGTAAAAAATTATTTTTTGAATAATTTACTATAGAAAAGCCAATCCCTGGCGTATTTAAAATTTGCGACAGTAAAAAATTATTTTTTGAAAAATTTACTGTAGAAAAGGCAATCCCTGGCGTAATTAAAATTTGCGACAGTAAAAAATAATTTTTGAAAAATTTGCTGTAGAAAAGCCAATCCCTGGCGTATTTAAAATTTGTGACAGTAAAAATTTTTTTGAAAAATTTACTGTAGAAAAGGCAATCCCTGGCGTAATTAAAGTTTGCGACAGTAAAAAATTATTTTTTGAAAAATTTGCTGTAGAAAAGGCAATCCCTGGCGTAATTAAAATTTGCGACAGTAAAAAATTATTTTTTGAAAAATTTACTGTAGAAAAGGCAATCCCTGGCGTAATTAAAATTTGCGACAGTAATAAATAATTTATATTTTTTCAAAATTTACTACAGAAAAGGCAGTCCCTGGTGCAATTAAAATTTGCGACAGTAGAAAATTATTTTTTGAAAAATTTACAATAGAAAAGGCAATCCCGGCGCAATTAAGATTTGCGACAATAAAAAATTATTCTTTGACTAATTTACTATAGAAAAGGAAATCCTTGGCGTATTTAAAATTTGCGACAGTAAAAAATTATTTTTTGAAAAATTTACTGTAGAAAAGGCAATCCTTGGCGTAATTAAAATTTGCGACAGTAAAAAATTATTTTTTGAAAAATTTACTGTATAAAAGGCAATCCCTGGCGTAATTAAAATTTGCGACAGTAAGAAATTATTTTTTGAAAAATTTACTGTAGAAAAGGCAATCCCTGGCGTAATTAAAATTTGCGACAGTAAAAAATTATTTTTTTGCAAACTTTTTTATAGAAAAGGCAATCCCTGGCGCAATTAAAATTTGCGACAGTAAAAAATTATTTTTTGTAAAATTTACTCCAAAAAAAAAGGCAAATCCTGGCGCAATTAAAATTTGCGACAGTAAAAAATTAATTTTTGAAAAATTTACTGTAGAAAAGGCAATCCCTGGCGTAATTAAAATTTGCGACAGTAAAAAATTATTTTTTGAAAAATTTACTGTAGAAAAGGCAATCCCCGGCGTAATTAAAATTTGCGACAGTAAAAAATTATTTTTTGCAAAATTTACTACAGAAAAGGCAATCCCTGGCGCAATTAAAATTTGCGACAGTAAAAAATTATTTTTTGAATAATTTAATATAGAAAAGGCAATTCCTGGCGCAATTTAAATTTGCGACAGTAAAAAATTATTTTTTGAATAATTTACTATAGAAAAGGTAATCCCTGGCGTAATTAAAATTTGCTACAATAAAAAATTATTTTTTGAAAAATTTACTATAGAAAAGGCAGTCCCTGTCGTAATTAAAATTTGCGACTGTAAAAAATTAGTTTTTGAAAAATTTACTGTAGAAAAGGTAATCCCTGACGCAATTAAAATTTGCGACAGTAAAAAATTAATTTTTGAATAATTTACTATAGAAAAGGTAATCCCTGGCGTAATTAAAATTTGCGACAATAAAAAATTATTTTTTGCAAAATTTACTATAGAAGAGGCAATCCCTGGCGTAATTAAAATTTGCGACAGTAAAAAATTTATTTTTGAAAAATTTACTGTAGAAAAGGCAATCCCTGGCATATTTAAAATTTGCGACAGTAAAAAATTAATTTGTGAATAATTTACTGTAGGAAAGGCAATCCCTGGCGCAATTAAAATTTGCGACGGTAAAAAATTATTTTTTGTATAATTTACTATAGAAAAGGTAATCCCTGGCATATTTAAAATTTGCGACAGTAAAAAATTATTTTTTGCAAAATTTACTGTAGAAAAGCAATCCCTGGCGCAATTAAAATTTGCTACAGTAAAAAATTAGTTTTTGAAAAATTTACTGTAGAAAAGGCAATCCCTGGCGTAATTAAAATTTGCGACAGCAAAAAATTAATTTGTGAAAAATTTACTATAGAAAAGGCAATCCCTGGCGGAATTAAAATTTGCGACAGTAAAAAATTATTTTTTGAATATTTTACTATAGAAAAGGCAATCCCTGGCGTAATTAAAATTTACGACAATATAAAATTATTTTTTGTAAAATTTACTGTAGAAAGGCAATCCCTGGCGCAATTAAATTTGCGACAGTATAAAATTATTTTTTGAAAAATTTATTGTAGAAAAGGCAATCCCTGGCGCAATTAAAATTTGCGACAGTAGAAAACAATTTTTTGAAAAATTTACTGCAGAAAAGGCAATCCCTGGCGTATTTAAAATTTGCGACAGTAAAAAATTATTTTTTTGCAAAATTTACTATAGAAAAGGCAATTCCTGGCGCAATTAAAATTTGCTACAGTAAAAAATTTACTATAGAAAAGGCATCCCTGGCGGATTTAAAATTTGCGACAGTAAAAAATTAATTTTTGAAAAATTTACTATAGAAAAGGCAATCCCTGGCGTAATTAAAATTTGCGACAGTAAAAAATTATTTTTTGCAAAATTTACTGTAGAAAAGGCAATCCCTGGCGCAATTAAAATTTGCGCCAGTAAAAAATTATTTTCTTGCAAAATTTACTATAGAAAAGGCAATCCCTGGCGCAATTAAAATTTGCGACAGTAAAAAATTATTTTTTGAAAAATTTACTGTAGAAAAGGCAATCCCGGCGTATTTAAAATTTGCGAGAGTATAAAATTATTTTTTGAAAAATTTACTGTAGAAAATGCAATCCCTGGCGCAATAAAAATTTGCGACAGTAAAAAACTATTTTTTGAAAAATTTACTGTAGAAAAGGCAATCCCTGGCGCAATTAAAATTTGCGACAGTAAAAAATTATTTTTTGAAAAATTTACTATAGAAAAGCAATCCCTGGCGTATTTAAAATTTGCGACAGTATAAAATTAGTTTTTGTAAAAATTTACTGTAGAAAAGGCAATCCCTGGCGCAATTAAAATTTGCGACAGTAAAAAATTATTTTTTGAAAAATTTACTGTAGCAAAGGCAATCCCTGGCGCAATTAAAATTTGCGACAGTAAAAAATTATTTTTTAAAAAATTTACTGTAGAAAAGGCAATCCCTGGCGCAATTAAAATTTGCGATAGTAAAAAATTATTTTTTGCAAAATTTACTGTAGAAAAGCAATCCCTGGCGCAACTAAAGCTTGCGACAGTAAAAAATTAATTTGTGAATAATTTACTGTAGAAAAGGCAATCCTTGGCGCAATTAAAATTTGCGACAGTAAAAAACTATTTTTTGAATAATTTACTATAGAAAAGGTAATCCCTGGCGTTATTAAAATTTGCGACAATAAAAAATTATTTTTTGCAAAATTTACTATAGAAGATGTAATTCCTGGCGTAATTAAAATTTGCGACAGTAAAAAATTAGTTTTTGAAAAATTTACTGTAGAAATGGCAATCCCTGGCGTAATTAAAATTTGCGACAGTAAAAAATTAATTTGTGAAAAATTTACTAGAGAAAAGGCAATCCCTGGCGCAATTAAAATTTGCGACAGTAAAAAATTATTTTTTGAATAATTTACTATAGAAAAGGCAATCCCTGGCGTAATTAAAATTTACGACAGTATAAAATTATTTTTTGTAAAATTTACTGTAGAAAGGCAATCCCTGGCGCCATTAAAATTTGCGACAGTATAAAATTATTTTTTGAAAAATTTACTGTAGAAAAGGCAATCCCTGGCGCAATGAAAATTTGCGACAGTAAAAAATAATTTTTTGAAAAATTTACTGTAGAAAAGGCAATCCCTGGCGTATTTAAAATTTGCGACAGTAAAAAATTATTTTTTTGCCAAATTTACTACAGAAAAGGCAATCCCTGGCGCAATTAAAATTTGCGACAGTAAAAAATTATTTTTTGAAAAATTTACTATATAAAAGGCAATCTCTGGCGGATTTAAAATTTGCGACAGTAAAAAATTAATTTTTGAAAAATTTGCTATAGAAAAGGCAATACCTGGCGTAATTAAAATTTGCGACAGTAAAAAATTATTTTTTGCAAAATTTACTGTAGAAAAGGCAATCCCTGGCGCAGTTAAAATTTGCGACAGTAAAAAATTATTTTCTTGCAAAATTTGCTATAGAAAAGGCAATCCCTGGCGCAATTAAAATTTGCGACAGTAAAAAATTATTTTTTGAAAAATTTACTGTAGAAAAGGCAATCCAGGCGTATTTAAAACTTGCGACAGTATAAAATTAATTTTTGAAAAATTTACTGTAGAAAAGGCAATCCCTGGCGCAATTAAAATTTGCGACAGTAAAAAATTATTTTTTGAAAAATTTACTGTAGAAAAGCAAATACCTGGCGCAATTAAAATTTGCGACAGTAAAAAATTATTTTTTGAAAAATTTACTATAGAAAAGGCAATCCCTGGCGTAATTAAAATTTGCGACAGTAAAAAAATATTTTTTGAAAAATTTACTGTAGAAAAGGCAATCCCTGGCGTAATTAAAATTTGCGACAGTAAAAAATTATTTTTTTTGCAAAATTTACTACAGAAAAGGCAATCCCTGGTGCAATTAAAATTTGCGACAGTAGAAAATTATTTTTTGAAAAATTTACAATAGAAAAGGCAAACCCTGGCGCAATTAGAATTTGCGACAGTAAAAAATTATTTTTTGAAAAATTTACTGTAGAGAAGGCAATCCCTGGCGCAATTAAAATTTGCAACAGTAGAAAATTATTTTTTGAAAAATTTACAGTTGAAAAGGCAATCCTTGGCGCAATTAAAATTTGCGACAGTAAAAAATTATTTTTTGAATAATTTACTATAAAAATGGTAATCCCTGGCGCAATTACATTTTGCGACAGTATAAAATTATTTTTTGAAAAATTTACTGTAGAAAAGGCAATCCCTGGCGCAATTAAAATTTGCGACAGTAAAAAATTATTTTTTGAATAATTTACTATAGAAGAGGCAATCCCTGGCTTATTTAAAATTTGCGACAGTATAAAATTATTTTTTGAAAAATTTACTGTAGAAAAGGCAATCCCTGGCGCAATTAAAATTTGCGACAGTAGAAAATAATTTTTTGAAAAATTTACTGCAGAAAAGGCAATCCCTGGCGTATTTAAAATTTGCGACAGTAAAAAATTATTTTTTTGCAAAATTTACTATAGAAAAGGCAATCCCTGGCGCAATTAAAATTTGCGACAGTAAAAAATTATTGTTTGAAAAATTTACTATAGAAAAGGCAATCCCTGGCGGATTTAAAATTTGCGACAGTAAAAAATTAATTTTTGAAAAATTTACTATAGAAAAGGCAATCCCTGGCGTAATTAAAATTTGCGACAGTAAAAAATTATTTTCTGGAAAATTTACTGTAGAAAAGGCAATCCCTGGCGCAATTAAAATTTGCGCCAGTAAAAAAATATTTTCTTGCAAAATTTACTATAGAAAAGGCAATCCCTGGCGCAATTAAAATTTGCGACAGTAAAAAATTATTTTTTGAAAAATTTACTGTAGAAAAGGCAATCCCGGCGTATTTAAAATTTGCGACAGTATAAAATTAATTTTTGAAAAATTTACTGTAGAAAATGCAATCCCTGGCGCAATAAAAATTTGCGACAGTAAAAAATTATTTTTTGAAAAATTTACTGTAGAAAAGGCAATCCCTGGCGCAATTAAAATTTGCGACAGTAAAAAATTATTTTTTGAATAATTTACTATAGAAAAGGTAATCCCTGGCGTAATTAAAATTTGCGATAATAAAAAATTATTTTTTGCAAAATTTACTATAGAAGAGGTAATCCCTGGCGTAATTAAAATTTGCGACAGTAAAAAATTAGTTTTTGAAAAATTTACTGTAGAAATGGCAATCCCTGGAGTAATTAAAATTTGCGACAGTAAAAAATTAATTTGTGAAAAATTTACTAGAGAAAAGGCAATCCCTGGCGCAAGTAAAATTTGCGACAGTAAAAAATTATTTTTTGAATAATTTACTATAGAAAAGGCAATCCCTGGCGTAATTAAAATTTACGACAGTATAAAATTATTTTTTGTAAAATTTACTGTAGAAAGGCAATCCCTGGCGCCATTAAAATTTGCGACAGTAAAAAATTATTTTTTGAAAAATTTACTATAGAAAAGGCAATCTCTGGCGGATTTAAAATTTGCGACAGTAAAAAATTAATTTTTGAAAAATTTACTATAGAAAAGGCAATCCCTGGCGTAATTAAAATTTGCGAAAGTAAAAAAATAATTTTTGAAAAATTTACTATAGAAAAGGCAATCCCTGGCGTAATTAAAATTTGCGACAGTAAAAAATTAAATTTTGGAAAATTTACTGTAGAAAAGGCAATCCCAGGCGCAATTAAAATTTGCGACAGTAGAAAATAATTTTTTGAAAAATTTAATATAGAAAAGGCAATCCCTAGCGCAATTAAAATTTGCGACAGTAAAAAATTAATTTTTAAAAAATTTACTGTAGAAAAGGCAATCCCTGGCGTAATTAAAATTTGCGACAGTAAAAAATTATTTTTTGAAAAATTTACTGTAGAAAAGGCAATCCCTGGCGTAATTAAAATTTGCGACAGTAAAAAATTTAAAATAGAGGAGGCAATCCCTGGCGTTTTTTAAAATTTGCGACAGTAAAAAATTAATTTTTGAAAAATTTATTATAGAAAAGGCAATCCCTGGCGCAATTAAAATTTGCGACAGTAAAAAATTATTTTTTGAATAATTTACTATAGAAGAGGCAATCCCTGGCGTATTTAAAATTTGCGACAGTATAAAATTAATTTGTGAAAAATTTACTATAGAAAAGCCAATCCCTGGCGCAATTAAAATTTGCGACAGTATAAAATTAATTTGTGAAAAATTTACTATAGAAAAGCCAATCCCTGGCGCAATTAAAATTTGCGACAGTAAAAAATTATTTTTTGTAAAATTTACTGTAGAAAAGGCAATCCCTGGCGCAATTAAAATTTGCGACAGTAAAAAATTTAAAATAGAGGAGGCAATCCTTGGCGTATTTAAAATTTGCGACAGTAAAAAATTAATTTTTGAAAAATTTATTATAGAAAAGGCAATCCCTGGCGCAATTAAAACTTGCGACAGTAAAAAATTATTTTTTGAATAATTTACTATAGAAGAGGCAATCCCTGGCTTATTTAAAATTTGCGACAGTATAAAATTAATTTGTGAAAAATTTACTATAGAAAAGCCAATCCCTGGCGCAATTAAAATTTGCGACAGTAAAAAATTATTTTTTGTAAAATTTAATATAGAAAAGGCAATCCCTGGCGCAATTAAAATTTGCGACAGTAAAAAATTATTTTTTGAAAAATTTACTATAGAAAAGGCAATCCCTTGCGTAATTAAAATTTGCGACAGTAAAAAATTATTTTTTGAAAAATTTACTGTAGAAAAGGCAATCCGTGGCGCAATTAAAATTTGCGACAGTAAAGAATTATTTTTTGAAAAATTTACTGTAGAAAAGGCAATCCCTGGCGCAATTAAAATTTGCGACAATAAAAAATGTACTATAGAAAAAGCAATCCCTGGCGCAATTAAAATTTGCGACAGTAAAAAATTATTTTTTGTAAAATTTACTGTAGAAAAGGCTATTCTTGGCACAATTAAAATTTGCGACAGTAAAAAATTAATTTTTGAAAAATTTACTGTAGAAAAGGCAATCCCTGGCGTAATTAAAATTTGCGACAGTAAAAAATTAATTTTTGAAAAATTTACTATAGAAAAGGCAATCCCTGGCGCAATTAAAATTTGCGACAGTAAAAAATTATATTTTGTAAAATTTACTGTAGAAAAGGCAATCCCTGGCGCAATTAAAATTTGCGACAGTATAAAATTAATTTGTGAAAAATTTACTATAGAAAAGGCAATCCCTGGCGTAATTAAAATTTGCGACAGTAAAAAATTAATGTTTGAAAAATTTACTATAGAAAAGGCAATCCCTGGCGCAATTAAAATTTGCGACAGTAAAAAATTATTTTTTGAAAAATTTACTGTAGAAAAGGCAACACCTGGCGCAATTAAAATTTGCGACAGTAAAAAATTTACTATAGAAGAGGCAATCCCTGGCGTATTTAAAATTTGCGACAGTAAAAAATTAATTTTTGAAAAATTTACTATAGAAAAGGCAATCCCTGGCGCAATTAAAATCTGCGACAGTAAAAAATTATTTTTTGTAAAATTTACTGTAGAAAAGGCTATCCTTGGCGCAATTAAAATTTGCGACAGTAAAAAATTAATTTTTGAAAAATTTACTGTAGAAAAGGCAATCCCTGGCGTAATTAAAATTTGCGACAGTAAAAAATTAATTTTTGAAAAATTTACTATAGAAAAGCAATCCCTGGCGCAATTAAAATTTGCGACAATAAAAAATTATTTTTTGAATAATTTACTATAGAAGAGGCAATCCCTGGCATATTTAAAATTTGCGACAGTATAAAATTAATTTGTGAAAAATTTACTATAGAAAAGGCAATCCCTGGCGCAATTAAAATTTGCGACAGTAAAAAATTATTTTTTGAATAATTTACTATAGAAAAGCCAATCCCTGGCGTATTTAAAATTTGCGACAGTAAAAAATTATTTTTTGAAAAATTTACTGTAGAAAAGGCAATCCCTGGCGTAATTAAAATTTGCGACAGTAAAAAATAATTTTTTGAAAAATTTGCTGTAGAAAAGCCAATCCCTGGCGTATTTTAAATTTGTGACAGTAAAAATTTTTTTGAAAAATTTACTGTAGAAAAGGCAATCCCTGGCGTAATTAAAGTTTGCGACAGTAAAAAATTATTTTTTGAAAAATTTGCTGTAGAAAAGGCAATCCCTGGCGTAATTAAAATTTGCGACAGTAAAAAATAATTTTTTGAAAAATTTACTGTAGAAAAGGCAATCCCTGGCGTAATTAAAATTTGCGACAGTAATAAATAATTTATATTTTTTCAAAATTTACTACAGAAAAGGCAGTCCCTGGTGCAATTAAAATTTGCGACAGTAGAAAATTATTTTTTGAAAAATTTACAATAGAAAAGGCAATCCCGGCGCAATTAAGATTTGCGACAGTAAAAAATTATTTTTTGACTAATTTACTATAGAAAAGGCAATCCTTGGCGTCTTTAAAATTTGCGACAGTAAAAAATTATTTTTTGAAAAATTTACTGTAGAAAAGGCAATCCCTGGCGTAATTAAAATTTGCGACAGTAAAAAATTATTTTTTGAATAATTTACTGTATAAAAGGCAATCCCTGGCGTAATTAAAATTTGCGACAGTAAGAAATTATTTTTTGAAAAATTTACTGTAGAAAAGGCAATCCCTGGCGTAATTAAAATTTGCGACAGTAAAAAATTATTTTTTTGCAAAATTTTATATAGAAAAGGCAATCCCTGGCGCAATTAAAATTTGCGACAGTAAAAAATTATTTTTTGTAAAATTTACTGTACACAAGGCAATACCTGGCGCAATTAAAATTTGCGACAGTAAAAAATTAATTTTTGAAAAATTTATTGTAGAAAAGGCAATCCCTGGCGTAATTAAAATTTGCGACAGTAAAAAATTATTTTTTGAAAAATTTACTGTAGAAAAGGCAATCCCTGGCGTAATTAAAATTTGCGACAGTAAAAAATTAATTTTTGAAAAATTTACTATAGAAAAGGCAATCCCTAGCGCAATTAAAATTTGCGAAAGTAAAAAATTATTTTTTGAATAATTTACTATAGAAGAGGCAATCCCTGGCGTATTTAAAATTTGCGACAGTATAAAATTAATTTGTGAAAAATTTACTATAGAATTTACTATAGAAAAGGCAATCCCTGGCGCAATTAAAATTTGCGACAGTAGAAAATTATTTTTTGTAAAATTTACTGTAGAAAAGGCAAACCCTGGCGCAATTAAAATTTGCGACAGTAAAAAATTAATTTTTGAAAAATTTACTGTAGAAAAGGCAATCCCTGGCGTAATTAAAATTTGCGACAGTAAAAAATTATTTTTTGAAAAATTTACTGTAGAAAAGGCAATCCCCGGCGTAATTAAAATTTGCGACAGTAAAAAATTATTTTTTGCAAAATTTACTACAGAAAAGGCAATCCCTGGTGCAATTAAAATTTGCGACAGTAAAAAATTATTTTTTGAATAATTTAATATAGAAAATGCAATCCCTGGCGCAATTTAAATTTGCGACAGTAAAAAATTATTTTTTGAATAATTTACTATAGAAAAGGTAATCCCTGGCGTATTTAAAATTTGCGACAATAAAAAATTATTTTTTGAATAATTTACTATAGAAGAGGCAATCCCTGGCATATTTAAAATTTGCGACAGTATAAAATTAATTTGTGAAAAATTTACTATAGAAAAGGCAATCCCTGGCGCAATTAAAATTTGCGACAGTAAAAAATTATTTTTTGAATAATTTACTATAGAAAAGCCAATCCCTGGCGTATTTAAAATTTGCGACAGTAAAAAATTATTTTTTGAAAAATTTACTGTAGAAAAGGCAATCCCTGGCGTAATTAAAATTTGCGACAGTAAAAAATAATTTTTTGAAAAATTTGCTGTAGAAAAGCCAATCCCTGGCGTATTTAAAATTTGTGACAGTAAAAATTTTTTTGAAAAATTTACTGTAGAAAAGGCAATCCCTGGCGTAATTAAAGTTTGCGACAGTAAAAAATTATTTTTTGAAAAATTTGCTGTAGAAAAGGCAATCCCTGGCGTAATTAAAATTTGCGACAGTAAAAAATTATTTTTTGAAAAATTTACTGTAGAAAAGGCAATCCCTGGCGTAATTAAAATTTGCGACAGTAATAAATAATTTATATTTTTTCAAAATTTACTACAGAAAAGGCAGTCCCTGGTGCAATTAAAATTTGCGACAGTAGAAAATTATTTTTTGAAAAATTTACAATAGAAAAGGCAATCCCGGCGCAATTAAGATTTGCGACAGTAAAAAATTATTCTTTGACTAATTTACTATAGAAAAGGAAATCCTTGGCGTATTTAAAATTTGCGACAGTAAAAAATTATTTTTTGAAAAATTTACTGTAGAAAAGGCAATCCTTGGCGTAATTAAAATTTGCGACAGTAAAAAATTATTTTTTGAAAAATTTACTGTATAAAAGGCAATCCCTGGCGTAATTAAAATTTGCGACAGTAAGAAATTATTTTTTGAAAAATTTACTGTAGAAAAGGCAATCCCTGGCGTAATTAAAATTTGCGACAGTAAAAAATTATTTTTTTGCAAACTTTTTTATAGAAAAGGCAATCCCTGGCGCAATTAAAATTTGCGACAGTAAAAAATTATTTTTTGTAAAATTTACTGTAGACAAGGCAATACCTGGCGCAATTAAAATTTGCGACAGTAAAAAATTAATTTTTGAAAAATTTATTGTAGAAAAGGCAATCCCTGGCGTAATTAAAATTTGCGACAGTAAAAAATTATTTTTTGAAAAATTTACTGTAGAAAAGGCAATCCCTGGCGTAATTAAAATTTGCGACAGTAAAAAATTAATTTTTGAAAAATTTACTATAGAAAAGGCAATCCCTAGCGCAATTAAAATTTGCGAAAGTAAAAAATTATTTTTTGAATAATTTACTATAGAAGAGGCAATCCCTGGCGTATTTAAAATTTGCGACAGTATAAAATTAATTTGTGAAAAATTTACTACAGAATTTACTATAGAAAAGGCATTCCCTGGCGCAATTAAAATTTGCGACAGTAAAAAATTATTTTTTGTAAAATTTACTCCAAAAAAAAAGGCAAACCCTGGCGCAATTAAAATTTGCGACAGTAAAAAATTAATTTTTGAAAAATTTACTGTAGAAAAGGCAATCCCTGGCGTAATTAAAATTTGCGACAGTAAAAAATTATTTTTTGAAAAATTTACTGTAGAAAAGGCAATCCCCGGCGTAATTAAAATTTGCGACAGTAAAAAATTATTTTTTGCAAAATTTACTACAGAAAAGGCAATCCCTGGCGCAATTAAAATTTGCGACAGTAAAAAATTATTTTTTGAATAATTTAATATAGAAAAGGCAATTCCTGGCGCAATTTAAATTTGCGACAGTAAAAAATTATTTTTTGAATAATTTACTATAGAAAAGGTAATCCCTGGCGTAATTAAAATTTGCTACAATAAAAAATTATTTTTTGAAAAATTTACTATAGAAAAGGCAGTCCCTGTCGTAATTAAAATTTGCGACAGTAAAAAATTAGTTTTTGAAAAATTTACTGTAGAAAAGGTAATCCCTGACGCAATTAAAATTTGCGACAGTAAAAAATTAATTTTTGAATAATTTACTATAGAAAAGGTAATCCCTGGCGTAATTAAAATTTGCGACAATAAAAAATTATTTTTTGCAAAATTTACTATAGAAGAGGCAATCCCTGGCGTAATTAAAATTTGCGACAGTAAAAAATTTATTTTTGAAAAATTTACTGTAGAAAAGGCAATCTCTGGCGTAATTAAAATTTGCGACAGTAAAAAATTAATTTGTGAATAATTTACTGTAGAAAAGGCAATCCCTGGCGCAATTAAAATTTGCGACAGTAAAAAATTATTTTTTGAATAATTTACTATAGAAAAGGCAATCCCTGGCGCCATTCAAAATTGCGACAGTAAAAAATTATTTTTTGAATAATTTACTATAGAAAAGGTAATCCCTGGCATATTTAAAATTTGCGACAGTAAAAAATTAATTTGTGAATAATTTACTGTAGGAAAGGCAATCCCTGGCGCAATTAAAATTTGCGACGGTAAAAAATTATTTTTTGTATAATTTACTATAGAAAAGGTAATCCCTGGCATATTTAAAATTTGCGACAGTAAAAAATTATTTTTTGCAAAATTTACTGTAGAAAAGCAATCCCTGGCGCAATTAAAATTTGCTACAGTAAAAAATTAGTTTTTGAAAAATTTACTGTAGAAAAGGCAATCCCTGGCGTAATTAAAATTTGCGACAGCAAAAAATTAATTTGTGAAAAATTTACTATAGAAAAGGCAATCCCTGGCGGAATTAAAATTTGCGACAGTAAAAAATTATTTTTTGAATATTTTACTATAGAAAAGGCAATCCCTGGCGTAATTAAAATTTACGACAATATAAAATTATTTTTTGTAAAATTTACTGTAGAAAGGCAATCCCTGGCGCAATTAAATTTGCGACAGTATAAAATTATTTTTTGAAAAATTTACTGTAGAAAAGGCAATCCCTGGCGCAATTAAAATTTGCGACAGTAGAAAACAATTTTTTGAAAAATTTACTGCAGAAAAGGCAATCCCTGGCGTATTTAAAATTTGCGACAGTAAAAAATTATTTTTTTGCAAAATTTACTATAGAAAAGGCAATTCCTGGCGCAATTAAAATTTGCTACAGTAAAAAATTTACTATAGAAAAGGCATCCCTGGCGGATTTAAAATTTGCGACAGTAAAAAATTAATTTTTGAAAAATTTACTATAGAAAAGGCAATCCCTGGCGTAATTAAAATTTGCGACAGTAAAAAATTATTTTTTGCAAAATTTACTGTAGAAAAGGCAATCCCTGGCGCAATTAAAATTTGCGCCAGTAAAAAATTATTTTCTTGCAAAATTTACTATAGAAAAGGCAATCCCTGGCGCAATTAAAATTTGCGACAGTAAAAATTTATTTTTTGAAAAATTTACTGTAGAAAAGGCAATCCCGGCGTATTTAAAATTTGCGAGAGTATAAAATTATTTTTTGAAAAATTTACTGTAGAAAATGCAATCCCTGGCGCAATAAAAATTTGCGACAGTAAAAAACTATTTTTTGAAAAATTTACTGTAGAAAAGGCAATCCCTGGCGCAATTAAAATTTGCGACAGTAAAAAATTATTTTTTGAAAAATTTACTATAGAAAAGCAATCCCTGGCGTATTTAAAATTTGCGACAGTATAAAATTAGTTTTTGTAAAAATTTACTGTAGAAAAGGCAATCCCTGGCGCAATTAAAATTTGCGACAGTAAAAAATTATTTTTTGAAAAATTTACTGTAGCAAAGGCAATCCCTGGCGCAATTAAAATTTGCGACAGTAGAAAATTATTTTTTAAAAAATTTACTGTAGAAAAGGCAATCCCTGGCGCAATTAAAATTTGCGATAGTAAAAAATTATTTTTTGAAAAATTTACTGTAGAAAATGCAATCCCTGGCGCAATTAAAATTTGCGACAGTAAAAAATTATTTTTTGAATAATTTACTATAGAAAAGGCAATCCTTGGCGCAATTAAAATTTGCGACAGTAAAAAAATATTTTTTGAATAATTTACTATAGAAAAGGCAATCCCTGGCGTATTCAAAATTTGCGACAATAAGAAATTATTTTTTGCAAAATTTACTGTAGAAAAGCAATCCCTGGCGCAACTAAAGCTTGCGACAGTAAAAAATTAATTTGTGAATAATTTACTGTAGAAAAGGCAATCCTTGGCGCAATTAAAATTTGCGACAGTAAAAAATTATTTTTTGAATAATTTACTATAGAAAAGGTAATCCCTGGCGTAATTAAAATTTGCGACAATAAAAAATTATTTTTTGCAAAATTTACTATAGAAGATGTAATTCCTGGCGTAATTAAAATTTGCGACAGTAAAAAATTAGTTTTTGAAAAATTTACTGTAGAAATGGCAATCCCTGGCGTAATTAAAATTTGCGACAGTAAAAAATTAATTTGTGAAAAATTTACTAGAGAAAAGGCAATCCCTGGCGCAATTAAAATTTGCGACAGTAAAAAATTATTTTTTGAATAATTTACTATAGAAAAGGCAATCCCTGGCGTAATTAAACTTTACGACAGTATAAAATTATTTTTTGTAAAATTTACTGTAGAAAGGCAATCCCTGGCGCCATTAAAATTTGCGACAGTATAAAATTATTTTTTGAAAAATTTACTGTAGAAAAGGCAATCCCTGGCGCAATGAAAATTTGCGACAGTAAAAAATAATTTTTTGAAAAATTTACTGTAGAAAAGGCAATCCCTGGCGTATTTAAAATTTGCGACAGTAAAAAATTATTTTTTTGCCAAATTTACTACAGAAAAGCCAATCCCTGGCGCAATTAAAATTTGCGACAGTAAAAAATTATTTTTTGAAAAATTTACTATATAAAAGGCAATCTCTGGCGGATTTAAAATTTGCGACAGTAAAAAATTAATTTTTGAAAAATTTGCTATAGAAAAGGCAATACCTGGCGTAATTAAAATTTGCGACAGTAAAAAATTATTTTTTGCAAAATTTACTGTAGAAAAGGCAATCCCTGGCGCAGTTAAAATTTGCGACAGTAAAAAATTATTTTCTTGCAAAATTTGCTATAGAAAAGGCAATCCCTGGCGCAATTAAAATTTGCGACAGTAAAAAATTATTTTTTGAAAAATTTACTGTAGAAAAGGCAATCCAGGCGTATTTAAAACTTGCGACAGTATAAAATTAATTTTTGAAAAATTTACTGTAGAAAAGGCAATCCCTGGCGCAATTAAAATTTGCGACAGTAAAAAATTATTTTTTGAAAAATTTACTGTAGAAAAGCAAATACCTGGCGCAATTAAAATTTGCGACAGTAAAAAATTATTTTTTGAAAAATTTACTATAGAAAAGGCAATCCCTGGCGTAATTAAAATTTGCGACAGTAAAAAAATATTTTTTGAAAAATTTACTGTAGAAAAGGCAATCCCTGGCGTAATTAAAATTTGCGACAGTAAAAAATTATTTTTTTTGCAAAATTTACTACAGAAAAGGCAATCCCTGGTGCAATTAAAATTTGCGACAGTAGAAAATTATTTTTTGAAAAATTTACAATAGAAAAGGCAAACCCTGGCGCAATTAGAATTTGCGACAGTAAAAAATTATTTTTTGAAAAATTTACTGTAGAGAAGGCAATCCCTGGCGCAATTAAAATTTGCAACAGTAGAAAATTATTTTTTGAAAAATTTACAGTTGAAAAGGCAATCCTTGGCGCAATTAAAATTTGCGACAGTAAAAAATTATTTTTTGAATAATTTACTATAAAAATGGTAATCCCTGGCGCAATTACATTTTGCGACAGTATAAAATTATTTTTTGAAAAATTTACTGTAGAAAAGGCAATCCCTGGCGCAATTAAAATTTGCGACAGTAAAAAATTATTTTTTGAATAATTTACTATAGAAGAGGCAATCCCTGGCTTATTTAAAATTTGCGACAGTATAAAATTATTTTTTGAAAAATTTACTGTAGAAAAGGCAATCCCTGGCGCAATTAAAATTTGCGACAGTAGAAAATAATTTTTTGAAAAATTTACTGCAGAAAAGGCAATCCCTGGCGTATTTAAAATTTGCGACAGTAAAAAATTATTTTTTTGCAAAATTTACTATAGAAAAGGCAATCCCTGGCGCAATTAAAATTTGCGACAGTAAAAAATTATTGTTTGAAAAATTTACTATAGAAAAGGCAATCCCTGGCGGATTTAAAATTTGCGACAGTAAAAAATTAATTTTTGAAAAATTTACTATAGAAAAGGCAATCCCTGGCGTAATTAAAATTTGCGACAGTAAAAAATTATTTTCTGCAAAATTTACTGTAGAAAAGGCAATCCCTGGCGCAATTAAAATTTGCGCCAGTAAAAAAATATTTTCTTGCAAAATTTACTATAGAAAAGGCAATCCCTGGCGCAATTAAAATTTGCGACAGTAAAAAATTATTTTTTGAAAAATTTACTGTAGAAAAGGCAATCCCGGCGTATTTAAAATTTGCGACAGTATAAAATTAATTTTTGAAAAATTTACTGTAGAAAATGCAATCCCTGGCGCAATAAAAATCTGCGACAGTAAAAAATTATTTTTTGAAAAATTTACTGTAGAAAAGGCAATCCCTGGCGCAATTAAAATTTGCGACAGTAAAAAATTATTTTTTGAATAATTTACTATAGAAAAGGTAATCCCTGGCGTAATTAAAATTTGCGACAATAAAAAATTATTTTTTGCAAAATTTACTATAGAAGAGGTAATCCCTGGCGTAATTAAAATTTGCGACAGTAAAAAATTAGTTTTTGAAAAATTTACTGTAGAAATGGCAATCCCTGGCGTAATTAAAATTTGCGACAGTAAAAAATTAATTTGTGAAAAATTTACTAGAGAAAAGGCAATCCCTGGCGCAATTAAAATTTGCGACAGTAAAAAATTATTTTTTGAATAATTTACTATAGAAAAGGCAATCCCTGGCGTAATTAAAATTTACGACAGTATAAAATTATTTTTTGTAAAATTTACTGTAGAAAGGCAATCCCTGGCGCCATTAAAATTTGCGACAGTAAAAAATTATTTTTTGAAAAATTTACTATAGAAAAGGCAATCTCTGGCGGATTTAAAATTTGCGACAGTAAAAAATTAATTTTTGAAAAATTTACTATAGAAAAGGCAATCCCTGGCGTAATTAAAATTTGCGAAAGTAAAAAAATAATTTTTGAAAAATTTACTATAGAAAAGGCAATCCCTGGCGTAATTAAAATTTGCGACAGTAAAAAATTAAATTTTGGAAAATTTACTGTAGAAAAGGCAATCCCAGGCGCAATTAAAATTTGCGACAGTAGAAAATAATTTTTTGAAAAATTTAATATAGAAAAGGCAATCCCTAGCGCAATTAAAATTTGCGACAGTAAAAAATTAATTTTTAAAAAATTTACTGTAGAAAAGGCAATCCCTGGCGTAATTAAAATTTGCGACAGTAAAAAATTATTTTTTGAAAAATTTACTGTAGAAAAGGCAATCCCTGGCGTAATTAAAATTTGCGACAGTAAAAAATTATTTTTTGTAAAATTTACTGTAGAAAAGGCAATCCCTGGCGCAATTAAAATTTGCGACAGTAAAAAATTAATTTTTGAAAAATTTACTGTAGAAAAGGCAATCCCTGGCGTAATTAAAATTTGCGACATTAAAAAATTATTTTTTGAAAAATTTACTGTAGAAAAGGCAGTCCCTGGCGTATTTAAAATTTGCGACAGTAAAAAATTATTTTTTGAAAAATTTACTATAGAAAAGGCAATCCCTGGCGTATTTAAAATTTGCGACAGTAAAAAATTATTTTTTGAAAAATTTACTATAGAAAAGGCAATCCCTGGCGCAATTAAAATTTGCGACAGTAAAAAATTATTTTTTGAAAAATTTACTGTAGAAAAGGCAATCCCTGGCGTAATTAAAATTTGCGACAGTAAAAAATTATTTTTTGAAAAATTTGCTGTATAAAAGGCAATCCCAGGCGTAATTAAAATTTGCGACAGTAAGAAATTATTTTTTGAAAAATTTACTGTAGAAAAGGCAATCCCTGGCGTAATTAAAATTTCCGACACTAAAAAATTATTTTTTTGCAAAAATTTTTATAGAAAAGGCAATCCCTGGCGCAATTAAAATTTGCGACAGTAAAAAATTATTTTTTGTAAAATTTACTGTAGAAAAGGCAATCCCTGGCGCAATTAAAATTTGCGACAGTAAAAAATTAATTTGAAAAATTTACTGTAGAAAAGGTAATCCCTGGCGTAATTAAAATTTGCGACAATAAAAAATTATTTTTTGCAAAATTTACTATAGAAGAGGTAATCCCTGGCGTAATTAAAATTTGCGACAGTAAAAAATTAGTTTTTGAAAAATTTACTGTAGAAATGGCAATCCCTGGCGTAATTAAAATTTGCGACAGTAAAAAATTAATTTGTGAAAAATTTACTAGAGAAAAGGCAATCCCTGGCGCAATTAAAATTTGCGACAGTAAAAAATTATTTTTTGAATAATTTACTATAGAAAAGGCAATCCCTGGCGTAATTAAAATTTACGACAGTATAAAATTATTTTTTGTAAAATTTACTGTAGAAAGGCAATCCCTGGCGCCATTAAAATTTGCGACAGTAAAAAATTATTTTTTGAAAAATTTACTATAGAAAAGGCAATCTCTGGCGGATTTAAAATTTGCGACAGTAAAAAATTAATTTTTGAAAAATTTACTATAGAAAAGGCAATCCCTGGCGTAATTAAAATTTGCGAAAGTAAAAAAATAATTTTTGAAAAATTTACTATAGAAAAGGCAATCCCTGGCGTAATTAAAATTTGCGACAGTAAAAAATTAAATTTTGGAAAATTTACTGTAGAAAAGGCAATCCCAGGCGCAATTAAAATTTGCGACAGTAGAAAATAATTTTTTGAAAAATTTAATATAGAAAATGCAATCCCTAGCGCAATTAAAATTTGCGACAGTAAAAAATTAATTTTTAAAAAATTTACTGTAGAAAAGGCAATCCCTGGCGTAATTAAAATTTGCGACAGTAAAAAATTATTTTTTGAAAAATTTACTGTAGAAAAGGCAATCCCTGGCGTAATTAAAATTTGCGACAGTAAAAAATTATTTTTTGTAAAATTTACTGTAGAAAAGGCAATCCCTGGCGCAATTAAAATTTGCGACAGTAAAAAAATAATTTTTGAAAAATTTACTGTAGAAAAGGCAATCCCTGGCGTAATTAAAATTTGCGACATTAAAAAATTATTTTTTGAAAAATTTACTGTAGAAAAGGCAGTCCCTGGCGTATTTAAAATTTGCGACAGTAAAAAATTATTTTTTGAAAAATTTACTATAGAAAAGGCAATCCCTGGCGTATTTAAAATTTGCGACAGTAAAAAATTATTTTTTGAAAAATTTACTATAGAAAAGGCAATCCCTGGCGCAATTAAAATTTGCGACAGTAAAAAATTATTTTTTGACTAATTTACTATAGAAAAGGCAATCCCTGGCGTATTTAAAATTTCCGACAGTAAAAAATTATTTTTTGAAAAATTTACTGTAGAAAAGGCAATCCCTGGCGTAATTAAAATTTGCGACAGTAAAAAATTATTTTTTGAAAAATTTGCTGTATAAAAGGCAATCCCAGGCGTAATTAAAATTTGCGACAGTAAGAAATTATTTTTTGAAAAATTTACTGTAGAAAAGGCAATCCCTGGCGTAATTAAAATTTCCGACACTAAAAAATTATTTTTTTGCAAAAATTTTTATAGAAAAGGCAATCCCTGGCGCAATTAAAATTTGCGACAGTAAAAAATTATTTTTTGTAAAATTTACTGTAGAAAAGGCAATCCCTGGCGCAATTAAAATTTGCGACAGTAAAAAATTAATTTTTGAAAAATTTACTGTAGAAAAGGTAATCCCTGGCGTAATTAAAATTTGCGACAGTAAAAAATTATTTTTTGAAAAATTTACTGTAGAAAAGGCAATCCCTGGCGTAATTAAATTTGCGACAGTAAAAAATTAATTTTTGAAAAATTTACTATAGAAAAGGCAATCCTAGCGCAATTAAAATTTGCGACAGTAAAAAATTAGTTTTTGAATAATTTACTATAGAAGAGGCAATCCCTGGCGTATTTAAAATTTGCGACAGTAAAAAATTATTTTTTGAAAAATTTACTGTAGAAAAGGCAATCCCTGGCGTATTTAAAATTTGCGACAGTAAAAAATTAAATATTGAAAAATTTACTATAGAAAAGGCAATCCCTGGCGGATTTAAAATTTGCGACAGTAAAAAATTATTTTTTGAATAATTTACTATAGAAAAGTCAATCCTTGGCGTATTTAAAATTTGCGACAGTAAAAAATTAATTTTTGAAAAATTTACTATAGAAAAGGCAATCCTTGGCGTAATTAAAATTTGCGACAGTAAAAAGTTATTTTTTGAAAAATTTATTGTAGAAAAGGCAATCCCTGGCGCAATTAAAATTTGCGACAGTAAAAAATTATTTTTTGAAAATTTACTACAGAAAAAGCAATCCCTGGCGTATTTAAAATTTGCGTCAGTAAAAAATTAATTTTTGAAAAATTTACTATAGAAAAGGCAATACCTGGCGCAATTAAAATTTGCGACAGTAAAAAATTAATTTTGGAAAAATTTACTATAGAAAAGGCAATCCCTGGCGTAATTAAAATTTGCGACAATAAAAAATTATTTTTTGCAAAATTTACTATAGAAGAGGTAATCCCTGGCGTAATTAAAATTTGCGACAGTAAAAAATTAGTTTTTGAAAAATTTACTGTAGAAATGGCAATCCCTGGCGTAATTAAAATTTGCGACAGTAAAAAATTAATTTGTGAAAAATTTACTAGAGAAAAGGCAATCCCTGGCGCAATTAAAATTTGCGACAGTAAAAAATAATTTTTTGAATAATTTACTATAGAAAAGGCAATCCCTGGCGTATTTAAAATTTGCGTCAGTAAAAAATTAATTTTTGAAAAATTTACTATAGAAAAGGCAATACCTGGCGCAATTAAAATTTGCGACAGTAGAAAATTATTTTTTGAAAAATTTACTGTAGAAAAGGCAATCCCTGGCGCAATTAAAATTTGCGACAGTAGAAAATTATTTTTTGAAAAATTTACTGTAGAAAAGGCAATCCCTGGCGTAATTAAAATTTGCGACAGTAAAAAATTATTTTTTGAAAAATTTACTGTAGAAAAGGCAATCCCTGGCGTAATTAAAATTTGCGACAGTAAAAAATTATTTTTTGTAAAATTTACTGTAGAAAAGGCAATCCCTGGCGCAATTAAAATTTGCGACAGTAGAAAATTATTTTTTGAAAAATTTACTATAGAAAGGCAATCCCTGGCGCAATTAAAATTTGCGACAGTAAAAAATTATTTTTTGAATAATTTACTATAGAAAAGGCAATCCTTGGCGCAATTAAAATTTGCGACAGTAAAAAAATATTTTTTGAATAATTTACTATAGAAAAGGCAATCCCTGGCGTATTTAAAATTTGCGACAGTAAAAAATTATTTTTTGCAAAATTTACTGTAGAAAAGCAATCCCCGGCGCAATTAAAGCTTGCGACAGTAAAAAATTAATTTGTGAATAATTTACTGTAGAGAAGGCAATCCCTGGCGCAATTAAAATTTGCGACAGTAAAAAATTATTTTTTGAATAATTTACTATAGAAAAGGTAATCCCTGGCGTAATTAAAATTTGCGACAATAAAAAATTATTTTTTGCAAAATTTACTATAGAAGAGGTAATCCCTGGCGTAATTAAAATTTGCGACAGTAAAAAATTAGTTTTTGAAAAATTTACTGTAGAAATGGCAATCCCTGGCGTAATTAAAATTTGCGACAGTAAAAAATTAATTTGTGAAAAATTTACTAGAGAAAAGACAATCCCTGGCGCAATTAAAATTTGCGACAGTAAAAAATTATTTTTTGAATAATTTACTATAGAAAAGGCAATCCCTGGCGTAATTAAAATTTACGACAGTATAAAATTATTTTTTGTAAAATTTACTGTAGAAAGGCAATCCCTGGCGCCATTAAAATTTGCGACAGTAAAAAATTATTTTTTGAAAAATTTACTATAGAAAAGGCAATCTCTGGCGGATTTAAAATTTGCGACAGTAAAAAATTAATTTTTGAAAAATTTACTATAGAAAAGGCAATCCCTGGCGTAATTAAAATTTGCGAAAGTAAAAAAATAATTTTTGAAAAATTTACTATAGAAAAGGCAATCCCTGGCGTAATTAAAATTTGCGACAGTAAAAAATTAAATTTTGGAAAATTTACTGTAGAAAAGGCAATCCCAGGCGCAATTAAAATTTGCGACAGTAGAAAATAATTTTTTGAAAAATTTAATATAGAAAAGGCAATCCCTAGCGCAATTAAAATTTGCGACAGTAAAAAATTAATTTTTAAAAAATTTACTGTAGAAAAGGCAATCCCTGGCGTAATTAAAATTTGCGACAGTAAAAAATTATTTTTTGAAAAATTTACTGTAGAAAAGGCAATCCCTGGCGTAATTAAAATTTGCGACAGTAAAAAATTATTTTTTGTAAAATTTACTGTAGAAAAGGCAATCCCTGGCGCAATTAAAATTTGCGACAGTAAAAAATTAATTTTTGAAAAATTTACTGTAGAAAAGGCAATCCCTGGCGTAATTAAAATTTGCGACATTAAAAAATTATTTTTTGAAAAATTTACTGTAGAAAAGGCAATCCCTGGCGTAATTAAAATTTTCGACAGTAAAAAATTATTTTTTGCAAAATTTACTATAGAAATGGCAATCCCTGGCGTATTTAAAATTTGCGACAGTAAAAAATTAAATTTCGAAAAATTTACTATAGAAAAGGCAATCCCTGGCGTAATTAAAATTTGCGACAGTAAAAAATTATTTTTTGCAAAATTTACTGTAGAAAAGGCAATCCCTGGCGCAATTAAAATTTGCGACAGTAAAAAATTATTTTTTTTCAAAATTTACTATAGAAAAGGCAATCCCTGGCGCAATTAAAATTTGCGACAGTAAAAAATTATTTTTTGAAAAATTTACTGTAGAAAAGGCAATCCCTGGTGCAATTAAAATTTGCGACAGTAGAAAATTATTTTTTGAAAAATTTAAAATAGAAAAGGCAGTCCCTGGCGTATTTAAAATTTGCGACAGTAAAAAATTATTTTTTGAAAAATTTACTATAGAAAAGGCAATCCCTGGCGCAATTAAAATTTGCGACAGTAAAAAATTATTTTTTGACTAATTTACTATAGAAAAGGCAATCCCTGGCGTATTTAAAATTTCCGACAGTAAAAAATTATTTTTTGAAAAATTTACTGTAGAAAAGGCAATCCCTGGCGTAATTAAAATTTGCGACAGTAAAAAATTATTTTTTGAAAAATTTGCTGTATAAAAGGCAATCCCAGGCGTAATTAAAATTTGCGACAGTAAGAAATTATTTTTTGAAAAATTTACTGTAGAAAAGGCATAATTAAAATTTGCGACAGTAAAAAATTAATTTTTGAAAAATTTACTATAGAAAAGGCAATCCCTAGCGCAATTAAAATTTGCGACAGTAAAAAATTAGTTTTTGAATAATTTACTATAGAAGAGGCAATCCCTGGCGTATTTAAAATTTGCGACAGTAAAAAATTATTTTTTGAAAAATTTACTGTAGAAAAGGCAATCCCTGGCGTATTTAAAATTTGCGACAGTAAAAAATTAAATATTGAAAAATTTACTATAGAAAAGGCAATCCCTGGCGGATTTAAAATTTGCGAGAGTAAAAAATTATTTTTTGAATAATTTACTATAGAAAAGTCAATCCTTGGCGTATTTAAAATTTGCGACAGTAAAAAATTAATTTTTGAAAAATTTACTATAGAAAAGGCAATCCTTGGCGTAATTAAAATTTGCGACAGTAAAAAGTTATTTTTTGAAAAATTTATTGTAGAAAAGGCAATCCCTGGCGCAATTAAAATTTGCGACAGTAAAAAATTATTTTTTGAAAAATTTACTACAGAAAAAGCAATCCCTGGCGTATTTAAAATTTGCGTCAGTAAAAAATTAATTTTTGAAAAATTTACTATAGAAAAGGCAATACCTGGCGCAATTAAAATTTGCGACAGTAAAAAATTAATTTTGGAAAAATTTACTATAGAAAAGGCAATCCCTGGCGTAATTAAAATTTGCGACAGTAAGAAATTAAATTTTGGAAAATTTACTGTAGAAAAGGCAATCCCAGGCGCAATTAAAATTTGCGACAGTAGAAAATAATTTTTTGAAAAATTTACTATAGAAAAGGCAATCCCTGGCGCAATTAAAATTTGCGACAGTAAAAAATTATTTTTTGCAAAATTTACTATAGAAAAGGCAATCTCTGGCGGATTTAAAATTTGCGACAGTAAAAAATTATTTTTTGAATAATTTACTAGAGAAAAGGCAATCCCTGGCGGATTTAAAATTTGCGACAGTAAAAAATTATTTTTTGAAAAATTTACTGTAGAAAAGGCAATCCCTGGCGCAATTAAAATTTGCGACAGTAAAAAATTATTTTTTGAAAAATTTACTATAGAAAAGGCAATCCCTGGCGTAATTAAAATTTGCGACAGTAAAAAATTAAATTTTGGAAAATTTACTGTAGAAAAGGCAATCCCAGGCGCAATTAAAATTTGCGACAGTAGAAAATAATTTTTTGAAAAATTTACTATAGAAAAGGCAATCCCTGGCGCAATTAAAATTTGCGACAGTAAAAAATTATTTTTTGAATAATTTACTATAGAAAAGGCAATCCCTGGCGCAATTAAAATTTGTGACAGTAAAAAATTATTTTTTGCAAAATTTACTATAGAAAAGGCAATCCCTGGCGTATTTAAAATTTGCGACAGTAAAAAATTAATTTGTGAAAAATTTACTATAGAAAAGGCAATCCCTGGCGTACTTAAAATTTGGCGACCGTAAAAAATTAGTTTTTGAAAAATTTGCTGTAGGAAAGGCAATCCCTGGCGGAATTAAAATTTGCGACAGTAAAAATTTATTTTTTGCAAAATTTACTATAGAAAAGGGAATCCCTGGCGTATTTCAAATTTACGACAGTAAAAAATTAAATTTTGAAAAATTTACTATAGAAAAGGCAATCCCTGGCGTAATTAAAATTTGCGACAGTAAAACATAATTTTTTGAAAAATTTACTGTAGAAAAGGCAATCCCTGGTGCAATTAAAATTTGCGACAGTAGAAAATTATTTTTTGAAAAATTTACAATAGAAAAGGCAATCCCTGGCGTAATTAAAATTTGCGACAGTAAAAAGTTATTTTTTGAAAAATTTACTGTAGAAAAGGCAATCCCTGGCGCAATTAAAATTTGCGACAGTAAAAAATTATTTTTTGAAAAATTTACTATAGAAAAGGCAATCCCTGGCGTATTTAAAATTTGCGACAGTAAAAAATTAATTTTTGAAAAATTTACTATAGAAAAGGCAATCCCTGGCGCAATTAAAATTTGCGACAGTAAAAAATTAATTTTTGAAAAATTTACTATATAAAAGGCAATCCCTGGCGTAATTAAAATTTGCGACAGTAAAAAATTAAATTTTGGAAAATTTACTGTAGAAAAGGCAATCCCAGGCGCAATTAAAATTTGCGACAGTAGAAAATAATTTTTTGAAAAATTTACTATAGAAAAGGCAATCCCTGGCGCAATTAAAATTTGCGACAGTAAAAAAATTATTTTTTGCAAAATTTACTATAGAAAAGGCAATCCCTGGCGGATTTAAAATTTGCGACAGTAAAAAATTATTTTTTGAATAATTTACTATAGAAAAGGCAATCCCTGGCGGATTTAAAATTTGCGACAGTAAAAAATTATTTTTTGAATAATTTACTATAGAAAAGGCAATCCCTGGCGCAATTAAAATTTGCGACAGAAAAAAATTATTTTTTGCAAAATTTACTATAGAAAAGGCAATCCCTGGCGCAATTAAAATTTGCGACAGTAAAAAATTATTTTTTGATAAATTTACTATAGAAAAGGCAATCCCTGGCGTATTTAAAATTTGCGACAGTAAAAAATTATTTTTTGAAAAATTTACTATAGAAAAGGCAATCCCTGGCGCAATTAAAATTTGCGACAGTAAAAAATTATTTTTTGCAAAATTTACTATAGAAAAGGCAATCCCTGGTGTCTTTAAAATTTGCGACAGTAAAAAATTAATTTGTGAAAAATTTACTATAGAAAAGGCAATCCCTGGCGTACTTAAAATTTGGCGACAGTAAAAAATTAGTTTTTGAAAAATTTACTGTAGAAAAGGCAATCCCTGGCGGAATTAAAATTTGCGACAGTAAAAAATTATTTGTTGCAAAATTTACTATAGAAAAGGCAATCCCTGGCGTATTTAAAATTTGCGACAGTAAAAAATTAAATTTCGAAAAATTTACTATAGAAAAGGCAATCCCTGGCGTAATTAAAATTTGCGACAGTAAAAAATTATTTTTTGCAAAATTTACTGTAGAAAAGGCAATCCCTGGCGCAATTAAAATTTGCGACAGTAAAAAATTATTTTTTTTTCAAAATTTACTATAGAAAAGGCAATCCCTGGCGCAATTAGAATTTGCGAAAGTAAAAAATTATTTTTTGAAAAATTTACTGTAGAAAAGGCAATCCCTGGTGCAATTAAAATTTGCGACAGTAGAAAATTATTTTTTGAAAAATTTACAATAGAAAAGGCAATCCCTGGCGTATTTAAAATTTGCGACAGTAAAAATTTATTTTTTGAAAAATTTACTATAGAAAAGGCAATCCCTGGCGCAATTAAAATTTGCGACAGTAAAAAATTATTTTTTGACTAATTTACTATAGAAAAGGCAATCCCTGGCGTATTTAAAATTTGCGACAGTAAAAAATTATTTTTTGAAAAATTTACTGTAGAAAAGGCAATCCCTGGCGTAATTAAAATTTGCGACAGTAAAAAATTATTTTTTGAAAAATTTACTGTATAAAAGGCAATCCCTGGCGTAATTAAAATTTGCGACAGTAAGAAATTATTTTTTGAAAAATTTACTGTAGAAAAGGCAATCCACGGCGTAATTAAAATTTCCGACAATAAAAAATTATTTTTTTGCAAAATTTTTTATAGAAAAGGCAATCCCTGGCGCAATTAAAATTTGCGACAGTAAAAAATTATTTTTTGTAAAATTTACTGTAGAAAAGGCAATCCCTGGCGCAATTAAAATTTGCGACAGTAAAAAATTAATTTTTGAAAAATTTACTGTAGAAAAGGCAATCCCTGGCGTAATTAAAATTTGCGACAGTAAAAAATTATTTTTTGAAAAATTTACTGTAGAAAAGGCAATCCCTGGCGTAATTAAAAATTGCGACAGTAAAAAATTAATTTTAGAAAAATTTACTATAGAAAAGGCAATCCCTAGCGCAATTAAAATTTGCGACAGAAAAAAAATATTTTTTGAATAATTTACTATAGAAGAGGCAATACCTGGCGTATTTAAAATTTGCGACAGTATAAAATTAATTTGTGAAAAATTTACTATAGAAATGACAATCCTGGCGCAATTAAAATTTGCGACAGTCAAAAATTATTTTGTGTAAAATTTACTGTAGAAAAGGCAATCCCTGGCGCAATTAAATTTTGCGACAGTAAAAAATTAATTTTTGAAAAATTTACTATAGAAAAGGCAATCCCTGGCGCAATTAAAATTTGCGAGAGTAAAAAATTATTTTTTGAATAATTTACTATAGAAGGGGCAATCCCTGGCGTATTTAAAATTTGAGACAGTATAAAATTAAATTGTTAAAAATTTACTGTAGAAAAGGCAATCCCTGGCGTAATTAAAATTTGCGACAGTAAAAAAATAATTTTTGTAAAATTTACTATAGAAAAGGCAATCCAGGCGTATTTAAAATTTGCGACAGTATAAAATTAATTTTTGAAAAATTTACTGTAGAAAAGGCAATCCCTGGCGCAAATAAAATTTGCGACAGTAAAAAATTATTTTTTGAAAAATTTACTGTAGAAAAGGCAATCCCAGGCGCAATTAAAATTTGCGACAGTAAAAAATTATTTTTTGTAAAATTTACTGTAGAAAAGGCAATCCCTGGCGCAATTAAATTTTGCGACAGTAAAAAATTAATTTTTGAAAAATTTACTATAGAAAAGGCAATCCGCGGCGTAATTAAAATTTGCGACAGGAAAAAATTATTTTTGCAAAATTTACTATAGAAAAGGCAATCCCTGGCGCAATTAAAATTTGCGACAGTAAAAAATTATTTTTTGAAAAATTTACTGTAGAAGAGGCAATCCCTGGCGCAATTAAATTTTGCGACAGTAAAAAATTAATTTTTGAAAAATTTACTATAGAAAAGGCAATCCCTGGCGCAATTAAAATTTGCGAGATTAAAAAATTATTTTTTGAATAATTTATTATAGAAGAGGCAATCCCTGGCGTATTTAAAATTTGAGACAATATAAAATTAAATTGTTAAAAATTTACTGTAGAAAAGGCAATCCCTGGCGTAATTAAAATTTGCGACAGTAAAAAAATAATTTTTGTAAAATTTACTATAGAAAAGGCAATCCAGGCGTATTTAAAATTTGCGACAGTATAAAATTAATTTTTGAAAAATTTACTGTAGAAAAGGCAATCCCTGGCGCAATTAAAATTTGCGACAGTAAAAAATTATTTTTTGAAAAATTTACTGTAGAAAAGGCAATCCCTGGCAATTAAAATTTGCGACAGTAAAAAATTATTTTTTGAAAAATTTACTGTATAAAAGGCAATCCCTGGCGTAATTAAAATTTGCGACAGTAAGAAATTATTTTTTGAAAAATTTACTGTAGAAAAGGCAATCCCCGGCGTAATTAAAATTTCCGACAGTAAAAAATTATTTTTTTGCAAAATTTTTTATAGAAAAGGCAATCCCTGGCGCAATTAAAATTTGCGACAGTAAAAAATTATTTTTTGTAAAATTTACTGTAGAAAAGGCAATCCCTGGCGCAATTAAAATTTGCGACAGTAAAAAATTAATTTTTGAAAAATTTACTGTAGAAAAGGCAATCCCTGGCGTAATTAAAATTTGCGACAGTAAAAAATTATTTTTTGAAAAATTTACTGTAGAAAAGGCAATCCCTGGCGTAATTAAAAATTGCGACAGTAAAAAATTAATTTTTGAAAAATTTACTATAGAAAAGGCAATCCCTAGCGCAATTAAAATTTGCGACAGAAAAAAATTATTTTTTGAATAATTTACTATAGAAGAGGCAATCCCTGGCGTATTTAAAATTTGCGACAGTATAAAATTAATTTGTGAAAAATTTACTATAGAAATGACAATCCTGGCGCAATTAAAATTTGCGACAGTCAAAAATTATTTTGTGTAAAATTTACTGTAGAAAAGGCAATCCCTGCGCAATTAAATTTTGCGACAGTAAAAAATTAATTTTTGAAAAATTTACTATAGAAAAGGCAATCCCTGGCGCAATTAAAATTTGCGAGAGTAAAAAATTATTTTTTGAATAATTTACTATAGAAGAGGCAATCCCTGGCGTATTTAAAATTTGAGACAGTATAAAATTAAATTGTTAAAAATTTACTGTAGAAAAGGCAATCCCTGGCGTAATTAAAATTTGCGACAGTAAAAAAATAATTTTTGTAAAATTTACTATAGAAAAGGCAATCCAGGCGTATTTAAAATTTGCGACAGTATAAAATTAATTTTTGAAAAATTTACTGTAGAAAAGGCAATCCCTGGCGCAATTAAAATTTGCGACAGTAAAAAATTATTTTTTGAAAAATTTACTGTAGAAAAGGCAATCCCTGGCGCAATTAAAATTTGCGACAGTAAAAAATTATTTTTTGTAAAATTTACTGTAGAAAAGGCAATCCCTGGCGCAATTAAATTTTGCGACAGTAAAAAATTAATTTTTGAAAAATTTACTATAGAAAAGGCAATCCCCGGCGTAATTAAAATTTGCGACAGGAAAAAATTATTTTTGCAAAATTTACTATAGAAAAGGCAATCCCTGGCGCAATTAAAATTTGCGACAGTAAAAAATTATTTTTTGAAAAATTTACTGTAGAAGAGGCAATCCCTGGCGCAATTAAATTTTGCGACAGTAAAAAATTAATTTTTGAAAAATTTACTATAGAAAAGGCAATCCCTGGCGCAATTAAAATTTGCGAGATTAAAAAATTATTTTTTGAATAATTTACTATAGAAGAGGCAATCCCTGGCGTATTTAAAATTTGAGACAGTATAAAATTAAATTGTTAAAAATTTACTGTAGAAAAGGCAATCCCTGGCGTAATTAAAATTTGCGACAGTAAAAAAATAATTTTTGTAAAATTTACTATAGAAAAGGCAATCCAGGCGTATTTAAAATTTGCGACAGTATAAAATTAATTTTTGAAAAATTTACTGTAGAAAAGGCAATCCCTGGCGCAATTAAAATTTGCGACAGTAAAAAATTATTTTTTGAAAAATTTACTGTAGAAAAGGCAATCCCTGGCGCAATTAAAATTTGCGACAGTAAAAAATTATTTTTTGTAAAATTTACTGTAGAAAAGGCAATCCCTGGCGCAATTAAATTTTGCGACAGTAAAAAATTAATTTTTGAAAAATTTACTATAGAAAAGGCAATCCCCGGCGTAATTAAAATTTGCGACAGGAAAAAATTATTTTTGCAAAATTTACTATAGAAAAGGCAATCCCTGGCGCAATTAAAATTTGCGACAGTAAAAAATTATTTTTTGAATAATTTAATATAGAAAAGGCAATCCCTGGCACAATTTAAATTTGCGACAGTAAAAAATTATTTTTTGAATAATTTACTATAGAAAAGGCAATTCCTGGCGCCATTAAAAATTGCGACAGTAAGAAATTATTTTTTGAATAATTTACTATAGAAAAGATAATCCCTGGCATATTTAAAATTTGCGACAGTAAAAAATTAATTTGTGAATAATTTACTGTAGAAAAGGCAATCCCTGGCGCAATTAAAATTTGCGACAGTAAAAAATTATTTTCTGAATAATTTACTATAGAAAAGGTAATCCCTGGCATATTTAAAATTTGCGACAGTAAAAAATTATTTTTTGCAAAATTTACTTTAGAAAAGCAATCCCTGGCGCAATTAAAATTTGCGACAGTAAACAATTAGTTTTTGAAAAATTTACTGTAGAAAAGGCAATCCCTGGCGTAATTAAAATTTGCGACAGTAAAAAATTATTTTTTGCAAAATTTACTGTAGAAAAGGCAATCCCTGGCGCAATTAAAATTTGCGCCAGTAAAAAATTATTTTGTTGCAAAATTTACTATAGAAAAGGCAATCCCTGGCGCAATTAAAATTTGCGACAGTAAAAAATTATTTTGTTGCAAAATTTACTGTAGAAAAGGCAATCTCTGGCGTAATTAAAATTTACGACAATATAAAATTATTTTTTGTAAAATTTACTGTAGAAAGGCAATCCATGGCGCAATTAAATTTGCGACAGTACAAAAATATTTTTTGAAAAATTTACAGTAGAAAAGGCAATCCCTGGCGCAATTAAAATTTGCGACAGTAAAAAATAATTTTTTGAAAAATTTACTGTAGAAAAGGCAGTCCCTGGCGTATTTAAAATTTGCGACAGTAAAAAATTATTTTTTTGCTAAATTTACTATAGAAAAGGCAATCCCTGGCGCAATTAAAATTTGCGAGAGTATAAAATTATTTTTGAAAAATTTACTATAGAAAAGGCAATTCCTGGCGGATTTAAAATTTGCGACAGTAAAAAATTAATTTTTGAAAAATTTACTATAGATAAGGCAATCCCTGGCGTAATTAAAATTTGCGACAGTAAAAAATTATTTTTTGCAAAATTTACTGTAGAAAAGGCAATCCCTGGCGCAATTAAAATTTGCGCCAGTAAAAAATTATTTTGTTGCAAAATTTACTATAGAAAAGGCAATCCCTGGCGCAATTAAAATTTGCGACAGTAAAAAATTATTTTTTGAAAAATTTACTGTAGAATAGGCAATCCCTGGCGTATTTAAAATTTGCGACAGTATAAAATTAATTTTCGAAAAATTTACTGTAGAAAAGGCAATCCCTGGCGCAATAAAAATTTGCGACAGTAAAAAATTATTTTTGAAAAATTTACTGTAGAAAAGGCAATCCCTGGCGCAATTAAAATTTGCGACAGTAAAAAATTATTTTTTGAAAAATTTACAATAGAAAAGGCAATCCCTGGCGTATTTAAAATTTGCGACAGTATAAAATTAATTTTTGAAAAAATTTACTGTAGAAAAGGCAATCCCTGGCGCAATTAAAATTTGCGACAGTAAAAAATTATTTTTTGAATAATTTACTATAGAAAAGGCAATGCCTGGCGTATTTAAAATTTGCGACAGTAAAAAATTATTTTTTGCAAAATTTACTGTAGAAAAGCAATCCCTGGCCCAATTAAAGCTTGCGACAGTAAAAATTAATTTTTGAAAAATTTACTATAGAAAAGGCAATACCTGGCGTAATTAAAATTTGCGACAGTAAAAAATTATTTTTTGCAAAATTTACTGTAGAAAGCAATCCCTGGCGCAATTAAAATTTGCGACAGTAAAAAATTATTTTCTTGCAAAATTTACTATACAAAAGGCAATCCCTGGCGCAATTAAAATTTGCGACAGTAAAAAATTATTTTTTGAAAAATTTACTGTAGAAAAGGCAATCCAGGCGTATTTAAAATTTGCGACAGTATAAAATTAATTTTTGAAAAATTTACTGTAGAAAGGCAATCCCTGGCGCAATTAAAATTTGCGACAGTAAAAAATTATTTTTTGAAAAATTTACTGTAGAAAAGGCAATCCCTGGCGCAATTAAAATTTGCGACAGTAAAAAATTATTTTCTTGCAAAATTTACTATAGAAAAGGCAATCACTGGCGCAATTAAAATTTGCGACAGTAAAAAATTATTTTTTGAAAAATTTACTGTAGAAAAGGCAATCCAGGCGTATTTAAAATTTGCGACAGTATAAAATTAATTTTTGAAAAATTTACTGTAGAAAAGGCAATCCCTGGCGTAAATAAAATTTGCGACAGTAAAAAGTTATTTTTTGAAAAATTTACTGTAGAAAAGGCAATCCCTGGCGCAATTAAAATTTGCGACAGTAAAAAATTATTTTTTGAAAAATTTACTATAGAAAAGGCAATCCCTGGCGTATTTAAAATTTGCGACAGTATAAAATTAATTTTTGAAAAATTTACTGTAGAAAAGGCAATCCCTGGCGCAATTAAACTTTGCGACAGTAAAAAATTATTTTTTGAAAAATTTACTATAGAAAATGCAATCCTTGGCGCAATTAAAATTTGCGACAGTAAAAAAGTATTTTTTGAAAAATTTACTGTAGAAAAGGCAATCCCTGGCGTATTTAAAATTTGCGACAGTAAAAAATTAAATTTTGAAAAATTTACTATAGAAAAGGCAATCCCTGGCGGATTTAAAATTTGCGACAGTAAAAAATTATTTTTTGAATAATTTACTATAGAAAAGGCAATCCTTGGCGTATTTAAAATTTGCGACAGTAAAAAATTAATTTTTGAAAAATTTACTATAGAAAAGGTAATCCCTGGCGTAATTAAAATTTGCGACAATAAAAAATTATTTTTTGCAAAATTTACTAGAGAAAAGGCAATCCCTGGCGCAATTAAAATTTGCGACAGTAAAAAATTATTTTTTGAATAATTTACTATAGAATAGGCAATCCCTGGCGTAATTAAAATTTACGACAGTATAAAATTATTTTTTGTAAAATTTACTGTAGAAAGGCAATCCCTGGCGCCATTAAAATGTGCGACAGTATAAAGTTATTTTATGAAAAATTTACTGTAGAAAAGGCAATCCCTGGCGCAATTAAAATTTGCGACAGTAAAAAATATTTTTTTGAAAAATTTACTGTAGAAAAGGCAATCCCTGGCGTATTTAAAATTTGCGACAGTAAAAAATTATTTTTTTGCCAAATTTACTCTAGAAAAGGCAATCCCTGGCGCAATTAAAATTTGCGACAGTAAAAAATTATTTTTTGAAAAATTTACTATAGAAAAGGCAATCCCTGGCGGATTTAAAATTTGCGACAGTAAAAAATTAATTTTTGAAAATTTACTATAGAAAAGGCAATACCTGGCGTAATTAAAATTTGCGACAGTAAAAAATTATTTTTTGCAAAATTTACTGTAGAAAAGGCAATCCCTGGCGCAATTAAAATTTGCGACAGTAAAAAATTATTTTCTTGCAAAATTTACTATAGAAAAGGCAATCCCTGGCGCAATTAAAATTTGCGACAGTAAAAAATTATTTTTTGAAAAATTTACTGTAGAAAAGGCAATCCCTGGCGCAATTAAAATTTGCGACAGTAAAAAATTATTTTCTTGCAAAATTTACTATAGAAAAGGCAATCCCTGGCGCAATTAAAATTTGCGACAGTAAAAAATTATTTTTTGCAAAATTTACTGTAGAAAAGGCAATCCAGGCGTATTTAAAATTTGCGACAGTATAAAATTAATTTTTGAAAAATTTACTGTAGAAAAGGCAATCCCTGGCGTAAATAAAATTTGCGACAGTAAAAAGTTATTTTTGAAAAATTTACTGTAGAAAAGGCAATCCCTGGCGTAATTAAAATTGCGACAGTAAAAAATTATTTTTTGAAAAATTTACTATAGAAAAGGCAATCCCTGGCGTATTTAAAATTTGCGACAGTATAAAATTAATTTTTGAAAAATTTACTGTAGAAAAGGCAATCCCTGGCGCAATTAAAATTTGCGACAGTAAAAAATTATTTTTTGAAAAATTTACTATAGAAAATGCAATCCTTGGCGCAATTAAAATTTGCGACAGTAAAAAAGTATTTTTTGAAAAATTTACTGTAGAAAAGGCAATCCCTGGCGTATTTAAAATTTGCGACAGTAAAAAATTAAATTTTGAAAAATTTAATAGAAAAGGCAATCCCTGGCGTTTTTAAAATTTGCGACAGTAAAAAATTATTTTTTGAATAATTTACTATAGAAAAGGCAATCCTTGGCGTATTTAAAATTTGCGACAGTAAAAAATTAATTTTTGAAAAATTTACTATAGAAAAGGCAATCCCTGGCGTAAATAAAATTTGCGACAGTAAAAAGTTATTTTTTGGAAAATTTACTGTAGAAAAGGCAATCCCTGGCGCAATTAAAATTTGCGATAGTAAAAAATTATTTTTTGAAAAATTTACTATAGAAGAGGCCATCCTTGGCGTAATTAAAATTTGCGACAGTAAAAAATTAGTTTTTGAAAAATTTACTGTAGAAATGGCAATCCTTGGCGTAATTAAAATTTGCGACAGTAAAAAATTAATTTGTGAAAAATTTACTAGAGAAAAGGCAATCCCTGGCGCAATTAAAATTTACGACAGTAAAAAATTATTTTTTGAATAATTTACTATAGAAAAGGTAATCCCTGGCGTAATTAAAATTTGCGACAATAAAAAATTATTTTTTGCAAAATTTACTATAGAAGAGGCAATCCCTGGCGTAATTAAAATTTGCGACAGTAAAAAATTAGTTTTTGAAAAATTTACTGTAGAAATGGCAATCCCTGGCGTAATTAAAATTTGCGACAGTAAAAAATTAATTTGTGAAAAATTTACTAGAGAAAAGGCAATCCCTGGCGCAATTAAAATTTGCGACAGTAAAAAATTATTTTTTGAATAATTTACTATAGAAAAGGCAATCCCTGGCGTAATTAAAATTTACGACAGTATAAAATTATTTTTTGTAAAACTTACTGTAGAAAGGCAATCCCTGGCGCCATTAAAATTTGCGACAGTATAAAATTATTTTTTGAAAAAATTACTGTAGAAAAGGCAATCCCTGGCGCAATTAAAATTTGCGACAGTAAAAAATATTTTTTTGAAAAATTTACTGTAGAAAAGGCAATCCCTGGCGTATTTAAAATTTGCGACAGTAAAAAATTATTTTTTTGCCAAATTTACTCTAGAAAAGGCAATCCCTGGCGCAATTAAAATTTGCGACAGTAAAAAATTATTTTTTGAAAAATTTACTATAGAAAAGGCAATCCCTGGCGGATTTAAAATTTGCGACAGTAAAAAATTAATTTTTGAAAAATTTTCTATAGAGAAGGCAATACCTGGCGTAATTAAAATTTGCGACAGTAAGAAATTATTTTTTGCAAAATTTACTGTAGAAAAGGCAATCCCTGGCGCAATTAAAATTTGCGACAGTAAAAAATTATTTTCTTGCAAAATTTACTATAGAAAAGGCAATCCCTGGCGCAATTAAAATTTGCGACAGTAAAAAATTATTTTTTGAAAAATTTACTGTAGAAAAGGCAATCCAGGCGTATTTAAAATTTGCGACAATTTAAAATTAATTTTTGAAAAATTTACTGTAGAAAAGGCAATCCCTGGCGCAATTAAAATTTGCGACAGTAAAAAATTATTTTTTGAAAAATTTACTGTAGAAAAGGCAATCCCTGGCGCAATTAAAATTTGCGACAGTAAAAAATTATTTTTTGAAATATTTACTATAGAAACGGCAATCCCTGGCGTATTTAAAATTTGCGACAGTATAAAATTAATTTTTGAAAAATTTACTGTAGAAAAGGCAATCCCTGGCGCAATTAAAATTTGCGACAGTAAAAAATTATTTTTTGAAAAATTTACTATAGAAAATGCAATCCTTGGCGCAATTAAAATTTGCGACAGTAAAAAATTATTTTTTGAAAAATTTACTGTAGAAAAGGCAATCCCTGGCGTATTTAAAATTTGCGACAGTAAAAAATTAAATTTTGAAAAATTTACTATAGAAAAGGCAATCCCTGGCGGATTTAAAATTTGCGACAGTAAAAAATTATTTTTTGAATAATTTACTATAGAAAAGGCAATCCTTGGCGTATTTAAAATTTGCGACAGTAAAAAATTAATTTTTGAAAAATTTACTATAGAAAAGGCAATCCCTGGCGTAAATAAAATTTGCGACAATAAAAATTTATTTTTTGGAAAATTTACTGTAGAAAAGGCAGTCCCTGGCGCAATTAAAATTTGCGATAGTTAAAAATTATTTTTTGAAAAATTTCCTATAGAAAAGGCAATTCCTGGCGCCATTAAAAATTGCGACAGTAAGAAATTATTTTTTGAATAATTTACTATAGAAAAGATAATCCCTGGCATATTTAAAATTTGCGACAGTAAAAAATTAATTTGTGAATAATTTACTGTAGAAAAGGCAATCCCTGGCGCAATTAAAATTTGCGACAGTAAAAAATTATTTTTTGAAAAATTTACTGTAGAAAAGGCAATCCCTGGCGCAATTAAAATTTGCGACAGTAAAAAATTATTTTTTGTAAAATTTACTGTAGAAAAGGCAATCCCTGGCGCAATTAAATTTTGCGACAGTATAAAATTATTTTTTGAAAAAAATACTGTAGAAAAGGCAATCCCTGGCGCAATTAAAATTTGCGACAGTAAAAAATATTTTTTTGAAAAATTTACTGTAGAAAAGGCAATCCCTGGCGTATTTAAAATTTGCGACAGTAAAAAATTATTTTTTTGCCAAATTTACTCTAGAAAAGGCAATCCCTGGCGCAATTAAAATTTGCGACAGTAAAAAATTATTTTTTGAAAAATTTACTATAGAAAAGGCAATCCCTGGCGGATTTAAAATTTGCGAGAGTAAAAAATTAATTTTTGAAAAATTTTCTATAGAGAAGGCAATACCTGGCGTAATTAAAATTTGCGACAGTAAGAAATTATTTTTTGCAAAATTTACTGTAGAAAAGGCAATCCCTGGCGCAATTAAATTTTGCGACAGTAAAAAATTAATTTTTGAAAAATTTACTATAGAAAAGGCAATCCCTGGCGCAATTAAAATTTGCGAGATTAAAAAATTATTTTTTGAATAATTTACTATAGAAGAGGCAATCCCTGGCGTATTTAAAATTTGAGACAGTATAAAATTAAATTGTTAAAAATTTACTGTAGAAAAGGCAATCCCTGGCGTAATTAAAATTTGCGACAGTAAAAAAATATTTTTTGTAAAATTTACTATAGAAAAGGCAATCCAGGCGTATTTAAAATTTGCGACAGTATAAAATTAATTTTTGAAAAATTTACTGTAGAAAAGGCAATCCCTGGCGCAATTAAAATTTGCGACAGTAAAAAATTATTTTTTGAAAAATTTACAGTAGAAAAGGCAATCCCTGGCGCAATTAAAATTTGCGACAGTAAAAAATTATTTTTTGTAAAATTTACTGTAGAAAAGGCAATCCCTGGCGCAATTAAATTTTGCGACAGTAAAAAATTAATTTTTGAAAAATTTACTATAGAAAAGGCAATCCCCGGCGTAATTAAAATTTGCGACAGGAAAAAATTATTTTTGCAAAATTTACTATAGAAAAGGCAATCCCTGGCGCAATTAAAATTTGCGACAGTAAAAAATTATTTTTTGAATAATTTAATATAGAAAAGGCAATCCCTGGCACAATTTAAATTTGCTACAGTAAAAAATTATTTTTTGAATAATTTACTATAGAAAAGGCAATTCCTGGCGCCATTAAAAATTGCGACAGTAAGAAATTATTTTTTGAATAATTTACTATAGAAAAGATAATCCCTGGCATATTTAAAATTTGCGACAGTAAAAAATTAATTTGTGAATAATTTACTGTAGAAAAGGCAATCCCTGGCGCAATTAAAATTTGCGACAGTAAAAAATTATTTTCTGAATAATTTACTATAGAAAAGGTAATCCCTGGCATATTTAAAATTTGCGACAGTAAAAAATTATTTTTTGCAAAATTTACTTTAGAAAAGCAATCCCTGGCGCAATTAAAATTTGCGACAGTAAACAATTAGTTTTTGAAAAATTTACTGTAGAAAAGGCAATCCCTGGCGTAATTAAAATTTGCGACAGTAAAAAATTAATTTGTGAAAAATTTACTATAGAAAAGGCAATCCCTGGCGCAATTAAAATTTGCGACAGTAAAAAATTATTTTTTGAATATTTTAATATAGAAAAGGCAATCTCTGGCGTAATTAAAATTTACGACAATATAAAATTATTTTTTGTAAAATTTACTGTAGAAAGGCAATCCATGGCGCAATTAAATTTGCGACAGTATAAAAATATTTTTTGAAAAATTTACAGTAGAAAAGGCAATCCCTGGCGCAATTAAAATTTGCGACAGTAAAAAATAATTTTTTGAAAAATTTACTGTAGAAAAGGCAATCCCTGGCGTATTTAAAATTTGCGACAGTAAAAAATTATTTTTTTGCTAAATTTACTATAGAAAAGGCAATCCCTGGCGCAATTAAAATTTGCGAGAGTATAAAATTATTTTTTGAAAAATTTACTATAGAAAAGGCAATTCCTGGCGGATTTAAAATTTGCGACAGTAAAAAATTAATTTTTGAAAAATTTACTATAGATAAGGCAATCCCTGGCGTAATTAAAATTTGCGACAGTAAAAAATTATTTTTTGCAAAATTTACTGTAGAAAAGGCAATCCCTGGCGCAATTAAAATTTGCGCCAGTAAAAAATTATTTTGTTGCAAAATTTACTATAGAAAAGGCAATCCCTGGCGCAATTAAAATTTGCGACAGTAAAAAATTATTTTTTGAAAAATTTACTGTAGAATAGGCAATCCCTGGCGTATTTAAAATTTGCGACAGTATAAAATTAATTTTTGAAAAATTTACTGTAGAAAAGGCAATCCCTGGCGCAATAAAAATTTGCGACAGTAAAAAATTATTTTTTGAAAAATTTACTGTAGAAAAGGCAATCCCTGGCGCAATTAAAATTTGCGACAGTAAAAAATTATTTTTTGAAAAATTTACAATAGAAAAGGCAATCCCTGGCGTATTTAAAATTTGCGACAGTATAAAATTAATTTTTGAAAAAATTTACTGTAGAAAAGGCAATCCCTGGCGCAATTAAAATTTGCGACAGTAAAAAATTATTTTTGAAAAATTTACTGTAGCAAAGGCAATCCCTGGCGCAATTAAAATTTGCGACAATAGAAAATTATTTTTTGAAAAATTTACTGTAGAAAAGGCAATCCCTGGCGCAATTAAAATTTGCGACAGTAAAAAATTATTTTTTGAAAAATTTACTGTAGAAAAGGCAATCCCTGGCGCAATTAAAATTTGCGACAGTAAAAAATTATTTTTTGAATAATTTACTATAGAAAAGGCAATCCTTGGCGCAATTAAAATTTGCGACAGTAAAAAATTATTTTTTGAATAATTTACTATAGAAAAGGCAATCCCTGGCGTATTTAAAATTTGCGACAGTAAAAAATTATTTTTTGCAAAATTTACTGTAGAAAAGCAATCCCTGGCCCAATTAAAGCTTGCGACAGTAAAAAATTAATTTTTGAAAAATTTACTATAGAAAAGGCAATACCTGGCGTAATTAAAATTTGCGACAGTAAAAAATTATTTTTGCAAAATTTACTGTAGAAAGCAATCCCTGGCGCAATTAAAATTTGCGACAGTAAAAAATTATTTTCTTGCAAAATTTACTATAGAAAAGGCAATCCCTGGCGCAATTAAAATTTGCGACAGTAAAAATTATTTTTTGAAAAATTTACTGTAGAAAAGGCAATCCAGGCGTATTAAAATTTGCGACAGTATAAAATTAATTTTTGAAAAATTTACTGTAGAAAGGCAATCCCTGGCGCAATTAAAATTTGCGACAGTAAAAAATTATTTTTTGAAAAATTTACTGTAGAAAAGGCAATCCCTGGCGCAATTAAATTTTGCGACAGTAAAAAATTATTTTCTTGCAAAATTTACTATAGAAAAGGCAATCACTGGCGCAATTAAAATTTGCGACAGTAAAAAATTATTTTTTGAAAAATTTACTGTAGAAAAGGCAATCCAGGCGTATTTAAAATTTGCGACAGTATAAAATTAATTTTGAAAAATTTACTGTAGAAAAGGCAATCCCTGGCGTAAATAAAATTTGCGACAGTAAAAAGTTATTTTTTGAAAAATTTACTGTAGAAAAGGCAATCCCTGGCGCAATTAAAATTTGCGACAGTAAAAAATTATTTTTTGAAAAATTTACTATAGAAAAGGCAATCCCTGGCGTATTTAAAATTTGCGACAGTATAAAATTAATTTTTGAAAAATTTACTGTAGAAAAGGCAATCCCTGGCGCAATTAAACTTTGCGACAGTAAAAAATTATTTTTTGAAAAATTTACTATAGAAAATGCAATCCTTGGCGCAATTAAAATTTGCGACAGTAAAAAAGTATTTTTTGAAAAATTTACTGTAGAAAAGAATTTACTGTAGAAAAGGCAAATCCCTGGCGTATTTAAAATTTGCGACAGTAAAAAATTAAATTTTGAAAAATTTACTATAGAAAAGGCAATCCCTGGCGGATTTAAAATTTGCGACAGTAAAAAATTATTTTTTGAATAATTTACTATAGAAAAGGCAATCCTTGGCGTATTTAAAATTTGCGACAGTAAAAAATTAATTTTTGAAAAATTTACTATAGAAAAGGTAATCCCTGGCGTAATTAAAATTTGCGACAATAAAAAATTATTTTTTTGCAAAATTTACTAGAGAAAAGGCAATCCCTGGCGCAATTAAAATTTGCGACAGTAAAAAATTATTTTTTGAATAATTTACTATAGAATAGGCAATCCCTGGCGTAATTAAAATTTACGACAGTATAAAATTATTTTTTGTAAAATTTACTGTAGAAAGGCAATCCCTGGGCGCCATTAAAATTTGCGACAGTATAAAGTTATTTTATGAAAAATTTACTGTAGAAAAGGCAATCCCTGGCGCAATTAAAATTTGCGACAGTAAAAAATATTTTTTGAAAAAATTTACTGTAGAAAAGGCAATCCCTGGCGTATTTAAAATTTGCGGACAGTAAAAAAATTATTTTTTTGCCAAATTTACTCTAGAAAAGGCAATCCCTGGCGCAATTAAAATTTGCGACAGTAAAAAAATTATTTTTTGAAAAATTTACTATAGAAAAGGCAATCCCTGGCGGATTTAAAATTTGCGACAGTAAAAAATTAATTTTTGAAAAATTTACTATAGAAAAGGGCAATACCTGGCGTAATTAAAATTTGCGACAGTAAAAAATTATTTTTTGCAAAATTTACTGTAGAAAAGCGCAATCCCTGGCGCAATTAAAATTTGCGACAGTAAAAAATTATTTTCTTGCAAAATTTACTATAGAAAAGGCAATCCCTGGCGCAATTAAAATTTGCGACAGTAAAAAATTATTTTTTGAAAAATTTACTGTAGAAAAGGCAAATCCCTGGCGCAATTAAAATTTGCGACAGTAAAAAATTATTTTCTTGCAAAATTTACTATAGAAAAGGCAATCCCTGGCGCAATTAAAATTTGCGACAGTAAAAAATTATTTTTTGCAAAATTTACTGTAGAAAAGGCAATCCAGGCGTATTTAAAATTTGCGACAGTATAAAATTAATTTTTGAAAAAATTTACTGTAGAAAAGGCAATCCCTGGCGTAAATAAAATTTGCGACAGTAAAAAGTTATTTTTGAAAAATTTACTGTAGAAAAGGCAATCCCTGGCGTAATTAAAATTGCGACAGTAAAAAATTATTTTTTGAAAAAATTTACTATAGAAAAGGCAATCCCTGGCGTATTTAAAATTTGCGACAGTATAAAATTAATTTTTGAAAAATTTACTGTAGAAAAGGCAATCCCTGGCGCAATTAAAATTTGCGACAGTAAAAAATTATTTTTTGAAAAATTTACTATAGAAAATGCAATCCTTGGCGCAATTAAAATTTGCGACAGTAAAAAAGTATTTTTTGAAAAATTTACTGTAGAAAAGGCAATCCCTGGCGTATTTAAAATTTGCGACAGTAAAAAATTAAATTTTGAAAAATTTACTATAGAAAAGGCAATCCCTGGCGTTTTTAAAATTTGCGACAGTAAAAAATTATTTTTTGAATAATTTACTATAGAAAAGGCAATCCTTGGCGTATTTAAAATTTGCGACAGTAAAAAATTAATTTTTGAAAAATTTACTATAGAAAAGGCAATCCCTGGCGTAAATAAAATTTGCGACAGTAAAAAGTTATTTTTTGGAAAATTTACTGTAGAAAAGGCAATCCCTGGCGCAATTAAAATTTGCGATAGTAAAAAATTATTTTTTGAAAAATTTACTATAGAAGAGGCCATCCCTGGCGTAATTAAAATTTGCGACAGTAAAAAATTAGTTTTTGAAAAATTTACTGTAGAAATGGCAATCCCTGGCGTAATTAAAATTTGCGACAGTAAAAAATTAATTTGTGTAAAATTTACTAGAGAAAAGGCAATCCCTGGCGCAATTAAAATTTACGACAGTAAAAAATTATTTTTTGAATAATTTACTATAGAAAAGGTAATCCCTGGCGTAATTAAAATTTGCGACAATAAAAAATTATTTTTTGCAAAATTTACTATAGAAGAGGCAATCCCTGGCGTAATTAAAATTTGCGACAGTAAAAAATTAGTTTTTGAAAAATTTACTGTAGAAATGGCAATCCCTGGCGTAATTAAAATTTGCGACAGTAAAAAATTAATTTGTGAAAAATTTACTAGAGAAAAGGCAATCCCTGGCGCAATTAAAATTTGCGACAGTAAAAAATTATTTTTTGAATAATTTACTATAGAAAAGGCAATCCCTGGCGTAATTAAAATTTACGACAGTATAAAATTATTTTTTGTAAAACTTACTGTAGAAAGGCAATCCCTGGCGCCATTAAAATTTGCGACAGTATAAAATTATTTTTTGAAAAAATTACTGTAGAAAAGGCAATCCCTGGCGCAATTAAAATTTGCGACAGTAAAAAATATTTTTTTGAAAAATTTACTGTAGAAAAGGCAATCCCTGGCGTATTTAAAATTTGCGACAGTAAAAAATTATTTTTTTGCCAAATTTACTCTAGAAAAGGCAATCCCTGGCGCAATTAAAATTTGCGACAGTAAAAAATTATTTTTTGAAAAATTTACTATAGAAAAGGCAATCCCTGGCGGATTTAAAATTTGCGACAGTAAAAAATTAATTTTTGAAAAATTTTCTATAGAGAAGGCAATACCTGGCGTAATTAAAATTTGCGACAGTAAGAAATTATTTTTTGCAAAATTTACTGTAGAAAAGGCAATCCCTGGCGCAATTAAAATTTGCGACAGTAAAAAATTATTTTCTTGCAAAATTTACTATAGAAAAGGCAATCCCTGGCGCAATTAAAATTTGCGACAGTAAAAAATTATTTTTTGAAAAATTTACTGTAGAAAAGGCAATCCAGGCGTATTTAAAATTTGCGACAATTTAAAATTAATTTTTGAAAAATTTACTGTAGAAAAGGCAATCCCTGGCGCAATTAAAATTTGCGACAGTAAAAAATTATTTTTTGAAAAATTTACTGTAGAAAAGGCAATCCCTGGCGCAATTAAAATTTGCGACAGTAAAAAATTATTTTTTGAAATATTTACTATAGAATTTGCGACAGTATAAAATTAATTTTTGAAAAATTTACTGTAGAAAAGGCAATCCCTGGCGCAATTAAAATTTGCGACAGTAAAAAATTATTTTTTGAAAAATTTACTATAGAAAATGCAATCCTTGGCGCAATTAAAATTTGCGACAGTAAAAAATTATTTTTTGAAAAATTTACTGTAGAAAAGGCAATCCCTGGCGTATTTAAAATTTGCGACAGTAAAAAATTAAATTTTGAAAAATTTACTATAGAAAAGGCAATCCCTGGCGGATTTAAAATTTGCGACAGTAAAAAATTATTTTTTGAATAATTTACTATAGAAAAGGCAATCCTTGGCGTATTTAAAATTTGCGACAGTAAAAAATTAATTTTTGAAAAATTTACTATAGAAAAGGCAATCCCTGGCGTAAATAAAATTTGCGACAATAAAAATTTATTTTTTGGAAAATTTACTGTAGAAAAGGCAGTCCCTGGCGCAATTAAAATTTGCGATAGTTAAAAATTATTTTTTGAAAAATTTCCTATAGAAAAGGCAATCCCTGGCGTATTTAAAATTTGCGACAGTAAAAAATTAATTTTTGAAAAATTTACTATAGAAAAGGCAATCCCTGGCGCAATTAAAATTTGCGACAGTAAAAAATTAATTTTTGAAAAATTTACTATAGAAAAGGCAATCCCTGGCGTAATTAAAATTTGCGACAGTAAAAAATTAAATTTTGGAAAATTTACTGTAGAAAAGGCAATCCCTGGCGCAATTAAAATTTGCGACAGTAGAAAATAATTTTTTGAAAAATTTACTATAGAAAAGGCAATCCCTGGCGCAATTAAAATTTACGACAGTAAAAAATTATTTTTTGCAAAATTTACTATAGAAGAGGCAATCCCTGGCGGATTTAAAATTTGCGACAGTAAAAAATTATTTTTTGAATAATTTACTATAGAAAAGGCAATCCCTGGCGGATTTAAAATTTGCGACAGTAAAAAATTATTTTTTGAATAATTTACTATAGAAAAGGCAATCCCTGGCGCAATTAAAATTTGCGACAGAAAAAAATTATTTTTTGCAAAATTTACTACAGAAAAGGCAATCCCTGGCGCAATTAAAATTTGCGACAGTAAAAAATTAGTTTTTGAAAAATTTACTGTAGAAAAGGCAATCCCTGGCGGAATTAAAATTTGCGACAGTAAAAAATTAATTTTTGAAAAATTTACTATAGAAAAGACAATCCCTGGCGTATTTAAAATTTGCGACAGTAAAAAATTAATTTTTGAAAAATTTACTATAGAAAAGGCAATCCCTGGCGTATTTAAAATTTGCGACAGTAAAAAATTATTTTTTGAAAAATTTACTGTAGAAAAGGCAATCCCTGGCGCAATTAAAATTTGCGTCAGTATATAATTAAATTTTGAAAAATTTACTATAGAAAAGGCAATCCCTGGCGTATTTAAAATTTGCGACAGTAAAAAATTATTTTTTGAATAATTTACTATAGAAAAGGCAATCCCTGGCGCAATTAAAATTTGCGACAGTAAAAAATTATTTTTTGAATAATTTACTATAGAAAAGTCAATCCCTGGCGTATTTAAAATTTGCGACAGTAAAAAATTATTTTTTTAATAATTTACTATAGAAAAGGCAATCCCTGGCGCAATTAAAATTTGCGACAGCAGAAAATTATTTTTTGAAAAATTTACTATAGAAAAGGCAATCGGTGGCGCAATTAAAATTTGCGACAGTAAAAATTTTTTTTTTGAATAATTTACTACAGAAAAGGCAATCCCTGGTGCAATTAAAATTTGCGACAGTAGAAAATTATTTTTTGAAAATTATACTATAGAAAAGGCAACTCCTGGCGTATTTAAAATTTGCGACAGTAGAAAATTATTTTTTGAAAAATTTACTATAGAAAAGGCAATCCCTGGCGTAATTAAAATTTGCGAAAATAAAAAATTAAATTTTGAAAAATTTACTATAGAAAAGGCAATCACTGGCGGATTTAAAATTTGCGACAGTAAAAAATTATTTTTTGAATAATTTACTATAGAAAAGGCAATCCCTGGCGTATTTAAAATTTGCGACAGTAAAAAATTGATTTTTGAAAAATTTACTATAGAAAAGGCAATCCCTGGCGTAATTAAAATTTGCGACAGTAAAAAATTAGTTTTTGCAAAATTTACTGTAGAAAAGTCAATCCATGGCGTATTTACAATTTGCGACAGTAGAAAATTATTTTTTGAAAAATTTACTATAGAAAAGGTAATCCCTGGCATATTTAAAATTTGCGACAGTAAAAAATTATTTTTTGCAAAATTTACTGTAGAAAAGCAATCCCTGGCGTAATTAAAATTTGCGACAGTAAAAAATTATTTTTTGAAAAATTTACTGTAGAAAAGGCAATCCCTGGCGTATTTACAATTTGCGACAATAGAAAATTATTTTTTGAAAAATTTACTATAGAAAAGGCAATCCCTGGCGCAATGAAAATTTGCGACAGTAAAAAATTATTTTTTGAATAATTTACTATAGAAAAGGCAATCCCTGGCGCAATTAAAATTTGCGACAGTAAAAAATAATTTTTTGAAAAATTTACTATAGAAAAGGCAATCCCTGGCGTATTTAAAATTTGCGACAGTAAAAAATTATTTTTTTGCAAAATTTACTGTAGAACAGGTAATCCCTGGCGCAATTAAAATTTGCGACAGTAAAAAATTATTTTCTTGCAAAATTTAGTATAGAATAGGCAATCCCTGGCGCAATTAAAATTTGCGACAGTAAAAAATTATTTTTTGAATAGTTTACTATAGAAAAGGCAATCCCTGGCGTAATTAAAATTTGCGACAGTAAAAAATTATTTTTTGAAAAATTTACTGTGGAAAAGGCAATCCCTGGCGCACTTAAAATTTGCGACAGTAAAAAATTATTTTTTGAAAAATTTACTATAGAAAAGGCAATCCCTGGCATATTTAAAATTTGCGACAGTATAAAATTAATTTTTGAAAAAATTTACTGTAGAAAAGGCAATCCCTGGCGCAATTAAAATTTGCGACAGTAAAAAATTATTTTTTGAAAAATTTACTGTAGAAAAGGCATTCGCTGGCGCAATTAAAATTTGCGACAATAGAAAATTATTTTTTGAAAAATTTACTGTAGGAAAGGCAATACCTGGCGCAATTAAAATTTGCGACAGTAAAAAATTATTTTTTGAAAAATTTACTATAGAAAAGGCAATCCCTGGCGTATTTAAAATTTGCGACAGTAAAAAATTATTTTTTGAATAATTTACTATAGAAAAGGCAATCCCTGGCGTATTTAAAATTTGCGACAGTAAAAAATTATTTTTTTGCAAAATTTACTGTAGAAAAGGCAATCCCTGGCGCAATTAAAATTTGCGACAGTAAAAAATTATTTTCTTGCAAAATTTAGTATAGAATAGGCAATCCCTGGCGCAATTAAAATTTGCGACAGTAAAAAATTATTTTTTGAATAATTTACTATAGAAAAGGCAATCCCTGGCGTAATTAAAATTTGCGACAGTAAAAAATTATTTTTTGAAAAATTTACTGTGGAAAAGGCAATCCCTGGCGCAATTAAAATTTGCGACAGTAAGAAATTATTTTTTGAAAAATTTACTATAGAAAAGGCAATCCCTGGCGTATTTAAAATTTGCGACAGTATAAAATTAATTTTTGAAAAAATTTACTGTAGAAAAGGCAATCCCTGGCGCAATTAAAATTTGCGACAGTAAAAAATTATTTTTTGAAAAATTTACTGTAGAAAAGGCAATCCCTGGCGCAATTAAAATTTGTGACAATAGAAAATTATTTTTTGGAAAATTTACTGTAGAAAAGGCAATCCCTGGCGCAATTAAAATTTGCGACAGTAAAAAATTATTTTTTGAAAAATTTACTATAGAAAAGGCAATCCCTGGCGTATTTAAAATTTGCGCCAGTAAAAAATTATTTTTTGAATAATTTACTATAGAAAAGGCAATCCCTTGCGCAATTCAAATTTGCGACAGTATAAAATTATTTTTTGAAAAATTTACTGTAGAAAAGGCAATCCCTGGCGCAATTAAAATTGACGACAGTAAAAAATAATTTTTTTGAAAAATTTACTGTAGAAAAGGCAATCCCTGGAGTATTTAAAATTTCCGACAGTAAAAAATTATTTTTTTGCAAAATTTACTGTAGAAAAGGCAATCCCTGTCGCAATTAAAATTTGCGACAGTAAAAAATTATTTTCTTGCAAAATTTAGTATAGAATAGGCAATCCCTGGCGCAATTAAAATTTGCGACAGTAAAAAATTATTTTTTGAATAATTTACTATAGAAAAGGCAATCCCTGGCGTAATTAAAATTTGCGACAGTAAAAAATTATTTTTTGAAAAATTTACTGTGGAAAAGGCAATCCCTGGCGCAATTAAAATTTGCGACAATAAAAAATTATTTTTTGAAAAATTTACTATAGAAAAGCAATCCCTGGCGTATTTAAAATTTGCGACAGTATAAAATTAATTTTTGAAAAAATTTACTGTAGAAAAGGCAATCCCTGGCGCAATTAAAATTTGCGACAGTAAAAAATTATTTTTTGAAAAATTTACTGTAGAAAAGGCAATCCCTGGCGCAATTAAAATTTGTGACAATAGAAAATTATTTTTTGAAAAATTTACTGTAGAAAAGGCAATCCCTGGCGCAATTAAAATTTGCGACAGTAAAAAATTATTTTTTGAAAAATTTACTATAGAAAAGGCAATCCCTGGCGTATTTAAAATTTGCGACAGTAAAAAATTATTTTTTGAATAATTTACTATAGAAAAGGCAATCCCTTGCGCAATTAAAATTTGCGACAGTATAAAATTATTTTTTGAAAAATTTACTGTAGAAAAGGCAATCCCTGGCGCAATTAAAATTGACGACAGTAAAAAATAATTTTTTTGAAAAATTTACTGTAGAAAAGGCAATCCCTGGAGTATTTAAAATTTGCGACAGTAAAAAATTATTTTTTTGCAAAATTTACTGTAGAAAAGGCAATCCCTGGCGCAATTAAAATTTGCGACAGTAAAAAATTATTTTCTTGCAAAATTTACTATAGAAAAGGCAATCCCTGGCGCAATTAAAATTTGCGAAAGTAAAAAATTATTTTTTTACAAAATTTACTGTAGAAAAGGCAATCCCTGGCGCAATTAAAATTTGCGAAAGTAAAGAATTATTTTCTTGCAAAATTTACTATAGAAAAGCAATCCCTGGCGCAATTAAAATTTGCGACAGAAAAAAATTATTTTTTGAATAATTTACTATAGAAAAGGCAATCCCTGGCGTAATTAAAATTTGCGACAGTAAAAAATTATTTTTTGAAAAATTTACTGTAGAAAAGGAAATCCCTGGCGCAATTAAAATTTGCGACAGTAAATATTTTTTTTTGAAAAATTTACTATAGAAAAGGCAATCCCTGGCGTATTTAAAATTTGCGACAGTATAAAATTAATTTTTGAAAAATTTACTGTAGAAAAGGCAATACCTGGCGCAATTAAAATTTGCGACAGAAAAAAATTATTTTTTGAAAAATTTACTGTAGAAAAGGCAATCCCTGGCGCAATTAAAATTTGCGACAGTAGAAAATTATTTTTTGAATAATTTACTGTAGAAAAGCCAATCCCTGGCGCAATTAAAATTTGCGACAGTAAAAAATTATTTTTTTAAAAATTTACTATAGAAAAGGCAATCCCTGGCGTATTTAAAATTTGCGACAGTAAAAAATTATTTTTTGAATAATTTACTATAGAAAAGGCAATCCCTTGCGCAATTAAAATTTGCGACAGTATAAAATAATTTTTTGAAAAATTTACTGTAGAATAGGCAATCCCTGGCGCAATTAAAATTTACGACAGTAAAAAATAATTTTTTGAAAAATTTACTGTAGAAAAGGCAATCCCTGGCGTATTTAAAATTTGCGACAGTAAAAAATTATTTTTTGAAAATTTACTATAGAAAAGGCAATCCCTGGCGTAATTAAAATTTGCGACAGTAAAAAATAATTTTTTGATAAATTTACTGTAGAAAAGGAAATCCCTGGCGCAATTAAAATTTGCGACAGTAAAAATTTTTTTTTTGAAAAATTTACTATAGAAAAGGCAATCCCTGGCGTATTTAAAATTTGCGACAGTAAAAATTATTTTTTGAATAATTTACTATAGAAAAGGCAATCCCTTGCGCAATTAAAATTTGCGACAGTATAAAATTATTTTTTGAAAAATTTACTGTAGAAATGGCAATCCCTGGCGCAATTAAAATTTACGACAGTAAAAAATAATTTTTTGAAAAATTTACTGTAGAAAAGGCAATCCCCCTCGTATTTAAAATTTGCGACAGTAAAAAATTAATTTTTTGCAAAATTTACTGTAGAAAAGGCAATCCCTGGCGCAATTAAAATTAGCGACAGTAAAAAATTATTTTCTTGCAAAATTTACTATAGAAAAGGCAATCCCTGGCGCAATTAAAATTTGCGAAAGTAAAAAATTATTTTTTTGCAAAATTTACTGTAGAAAAGGCAATCCCTGGCGCAATTAAAATTTGCGAAAGTAAAAAATTATTTTCTTGCAAAATTTACTATAGAAAAGCAATCCCTGGCGCAATTAAAATTTGCGACAGAAAAAAATTATTTTTTGAATAATTTACTATAGAAAAGGCAATCCCTGGCGTAATTTAAATTTGCGACAGTAAAAAATTATTTTTTGAAAAATTTACTGTAGAAAAGGCAATCCCTGGCGCAATTAAAATTGACGACAGTAAAAAATAATTTTTTGAAAAATTTACTGTAGAAAAGGCAATCCCTTTAGTATTTAAAATTTGCGAGAGTAAAAAATTATTTTTTTGCAAAATTTACTGTAGAAAAGGCAATCCCTGGCGCAATTAAAATTTGCGACAGTAAAAAATTATTTTCTTGCAAAATTTACTATAGAAAAGGCAATCCCTGGCGCAATTAAAATTTGCGACAGTATAAAATAATTGTTTGAAAAATTTACTGTAGAAAAGGCAATCCCTGGCGCAATTAAAATTTGCGACAGTAAAAAATAATTTTTTGAATAATTTACTGTAGAAAAGGCAATCCCTGGCGCAATTAAAATTTGCGAAAGTAAAAAATTATTTTTTTGCAAAATTTACTGTAGAAAAGGCAATCCCTGGCGCAGTTAAAATTTGCGAAAGTAAAAAATTATTTTCTTGCAAAATTTACTATAGAAAAGCAATCCCTGGCGCAATTAAAATTTGCGACAGAAAAAAATTATATATTGAATAATTTACTATAGAAAAGGCGATCCCTGGCGTAATTAAAATTTGCGACAGTAAAAAAATATTTTTTGAAAAATTTACTGTAGAAAAGGAAATCCCTGGCGCAATTAAAATTTGCGACAGTAAAAATTTTTTTTTTGAAAAATTTACTATAGAAAAGGCAATCCCTGGCGTATTTAAAATTTGCGACAGTATAAAATTAATTTTTGAAAAAATTTACTGTAGAAAAGGCAATACCTGGCGCAATTAAAATTTGCGACAGCAAAAAATTATTTTTTGAAAAATTTGCTGTAGAAAAGGCAATCCCTGGCGCAATTAAAATTTGCGACAGTAGAAAATAATTTTTTGAATAATTTACTGTAGAAAAGCCAATCCCTGGCGCAATTAAAATTTGCGACAGTAAAAAATTCTTTTTTGAAAAATTTACTATAGAAAAGGCAATCCCTGGCGTATTTAAAATTTGCGACAGTAAAAAATTATTTTTTGAATAATTTACTATAGAAAAGGCAATCCCTTGCGCAATTAAAATTTGCGACAGTATAAAATAATTTTTTGAAAAATTTACTGTAGAAAAGGCAATCCCTGGCGCAATTAAAATTTACGACAGTAAAAAATAATTTTTTGAAAAATTTACTGTAGAAAAGGCAATCCCTGGCGTATTTAAAATTTGCGACAGTAAAAAATTATTTTTTTTTGCAAAATTTACTGTAGAAAAGGCAATCCCTGGCGCAATTAAAAATTTCGACAGTAAAAAATAATTTTTTGAAAATTTACTATAGAAAAGGCAATCCCTGGCGTAATTAAAATTTGCGACAGTAAAAAATTATTTTTTGAAAAATTTACTGTAGAAAAGGAAATCCCTGGCGCAATTAAAATTTGCGACAGTAAAAAATTTTTTTTTGAAAAATTTACTATAGAAAAGGCAATCCCTGGCGTATTTAAATTTTGCGACAGTATAAAAGAAATTTTTGAAAAACTTTACTATAGAAAAGGCAATCCCTTGCGCAATTAAAATTTGCGACAGTATAAAATAATTTTTTGAAAAATTTACTGTAGAAAAGGCAATCCCGGGCGCAATTAAAATTTACGACAGTAAAAAATAATTTTTTGAAAAATTTACTGTAGAAAAGGCAATCCCTGGCGTATTTAAAATTTGCGACAGTAAAAAATTATTTTTTTGCAAAATTTACTGTAGAAAAGGCAATCCCTGGCGCAATTAAAAATTTCGACAGTAAAAAATAATTTTTTGAAAATTTACTATAGAAAAGGCAATCCCTGGCGTAATTAAAATTTGCGACAGTAAAAAATTATTTTTTGAAAAATTTACTGTAGAAAAGGAAATCCCTGGCGCAATTAAAATTTGCGACAGTAAAAAATTTTTTTTTGAAAAATTTACTATAGAAAAGGCAATCCCTGGCGTATTTAAAATTTGCGACAGTATAAAAGAAATTTTTGAAAAACTTTACTGTAGAAAAGGAAATACCTGGCGCAATTAAAATTTGCGACAGTAAAAAATTATTTTTTGAAAAATTTACTGTATAAAAGGCAATCCCTGGCGCAATTAAAATTTGCGACAGTAGAAAATTATTTTTTGAAAAATTTACTGTATGAAAGCCAATCCCTGGCGCAATTAAAATTTGCGACAGTAAAAAATTATTTTTTGAAAAATTTACTATAGAAAAGGCAATCCCTGTCGTATTTAAAATTTGCGACAGTAAAAAATTATTTTTTGAATAATTTACTAAAGAAAAGGCAAAACCTTGCGCAATTAAAATTTGCGACAGTATAAAATTAGTTTTTGAAAAATTTACTGTAGAAATGGCAATCCCTGGCGCAATTAAAATTTACGACAGTAAAAAATAATTTTATGAAAAATTTACTGTAGAAAAGGCAATCCCTGGCGTATTTAAAATTTGCGACAGTAAAAAATTATTTTTTTGCAAAATTTACTGTAGAAAAGGCAATCCCTGGCGCAATTAAAATTTGCGACAGTAAAAAATTATTTTCTTGCAAAATTTACTATAGAAAAGGCAATCCCTGGCGCAATTAAAATTTGCGACAGTAAAAAATTATTTTTTGAATAATTTACTATAGAAAAGGCAATCCCTGGCGTAATTAAAATTTGCGACAGTAAAAAATTATTTTTTGAAAAATTTACTGTAGAAAAGGCAATCCCTGGCGCAATTAAAATTTGCGACAGTAAAAAATTATTTTTTGAAAAATTTACTATAGAAAAGGCAATCCTTGGCGTATTTAAAATTTGCGACAGTATAAAATTAATTTTTGAAAAAATTTACTGTAGAAAAGGCAATCCCTGGCGCAATTAAAATTTGCGACAGTAAAAAATTATTTTTTGAAAAATTTACTGTAGAAAAGGCAATCCCTGGCGCAATTAAAATTTGCGACAGTAGAAAATTATTTTTTGAAAAATTTACTGTAGAAAAGGCAATCCCTGGCGCAATTAAAATTTGCGACAGTAAAAAATTATTTTTTGAAAAATTTACTATAGGGCAATCCCTGGCGTATTTAAAATTTGCGACATTAAAAAATTACTTTTTGAAAAATTTACTATAGAAAAGGCAATCCCTGGCGCAATTAAAATTTGCGACAGTAAAAAATTAATTTTTGAAAAATTTACTATAGAAAAGGCAATCCCTGGCGTAATTAAAATTTGCGACAGTAAAAAATTAGTTTTTGCAAAATTTACTGTAGAAAAGGCAATCCCTGCCGCAATTAAAATTTGCGAGAGTAAAAAATTATGTTTTGAATAATTTACTATAGAAAAGGCAATCCCTGGCGCAATTAAAATTTGCGACAGTAAAAAATTAATTTTTGAAAAAGTTACTATAGAAAAGTCAATCCATGGCGTATTTACAATTTGCGACAGTAGAAAATTATTTTTTGAAAAATTTACTATAGAAAAGGCAATCCCTGGCGCAATGAAAATTTGCGACAGTAAAAAATTATTTTTTGAATAATTTACTATAGAAAAGGTAATCCCTGGCATATTTAAAATTTGCGACAGTAAAAAATTATTTTTTGCAAAATTTACTGTAGAAAAGCAATCCCTGGCGTAATTAAAATTTGCGACAGTAAAAAATTATTTTTTGAAAAATTTACTGTAGAAAAGGCAATCCCTGGCGTATTTACAATTTGCGACAGTAGAAAATTATTTTTTGAAAAATTTACTATAGAAAAGGCAATCCCTGGCGCAATGAAAATTTGCGACAGTAAAAAATTATTTTTTGAATAATTTACTATAGAAAAGGCAATCCCTGGCGCAATTAAAATTTGCGACAGTAAAAAATAATTTTTTGAAAAATTTACTATAGAAAAGGCAATCCCTGGCGTATTTAAAATTTGCGACAGTAAAAAATTATTTTTTTGCAAAATTTACTGTAGAACAGGTAATCCCTGGCGCAATTAAAATTTGCGACAGTAAAAAATTATTTTCTTGCAAAATTTAGTATAGAATAGGCAATCCCTGGCGCAATTAAAATTTGCGACAGTAAAAAATTATTTTTTGAATAGTTTACTATAGAAAAGGCAATCCCTGGCGTAATTAAAATTTGCGACAGTAAAAAATTATTTTTTGAAAAATTTACTGTGGAAAAGGCAATCCCTGGCGCACTTAAAATTTGCGACAGTAAAAAATTATTTTTTGAAAAATTTACTATAGAAAAGGCAATCCCTGGCATATTTAAAATTTGCGACAGTATAAAATTAATTTTTGAAAAAATTTACTGTAGAAAAGGCAATCCCTGGCGCAATTAAAATTTGCGACAGTAAAAAATTATTTTTTGAAAAATTTACTGTAGAAAAGGCATTCGCTGGCGCAATTAAAATTTGCGACAATAGAAAATTATTTTTTGAAAAATTTACTGTAGGAAAGGCAATCCCTGGCGCAATTAAAATTTGCGACAGTAAAAAATTATTTTTTGAAAAATTTACTATAGAAAAGGCAATCCCTGGCGTATTTAAAATTTGCGACAGTAAAAAATTATTTTTTGAATAATTTACTATAGAAAAGGCAATCCCTGGCGTATTTAAAATTTGCGACAGTAAAAAATTATTTTTTTGCAAAATTTACTGTAGAAAAGGCAATCCCTGGCGCAATTAAAATTTGCGACAGTAAAAAATTATATTCTTGCAAAATTTAGTATAGAATAGGCAATCCCTGGCGCAATTAAAATTTGCGACAGTAAAAAATTATTTTTTGAATAATTTACTATAGAAAAGGCAATCCCTGGCGTAATTAAAATTTGCGACAGTAAAAAATTATTTTTTGAAAAATTTACTGTGGAAAAGGCAATCCCTGGCGCAATTAAAATTTGCGACAGTAAGAAATTATTTTTTGAAAAATTTACTATAGAAAAGGCAATCCCTGGCGTATTTAAAATTTGCGACAGTATAAAATTAATTTTTGAAAAAATTTACTGTAGAAAAGGCAATCCCTGGCGCAATTAAAATTTGCGACAGTAAAAAATTATTTTTTGAAAAATTTACTGTAGAAAAGGCAATCCCTGGCGCAATTAAAATTTGTGACAATAGAAAATTATTTTTTGGAAAATTTACTGTAGAAAAGGCAATCCCTGGCGCAATTAAAATTTGCGACAGTAAAAAATTATTTTTTGAAAAATTTACTATAGAAAAGGCAATCCCTGGCGTATTTAAAATTTGCGCCAGTAAAAAATTATTTTTTGAATAATTTACTATAGAAAAGGCAATCCCTTGCGCAATTCAAATTTGCGACAGTATAAAATTATTTTTTGAAAAATTTACTGTAGAAAAGGCAATCCCTGGCGCAATTAAAATTGACGACAGTAAAAAATAATTTTTTTGAAAAATTTACTGTAGAAAAGGCAATCCCTGGAGTATTTAAAATTTCCGACAGTAAAAAATTATTTTTTTGCAAAATTTACTGTAGAAAAGGCAATCCCTGTCGCAATTAAAATTTGCGACAGTAAAAAATTATTTTCTTGCAAAATTTAGTATAGAATAGGCAATCCCTGGCGCAATTAAAATTTGCGACAGTAAAAAATTATTTTTTGAATAATTTACTATAGAAAAGGCAATCCCTGGCGTAATTAAAATTTGCGACAGTAAAAAATTATTTTTTGAAAAATTTACTGTGGAAAAGGCAATCCCTGGCGCAATTAAAATTTGCGACAATAAAAAATTATTTTTTGAAAAATTTACTATAGAAAAGCAATCCCTGGCGTATTTAAAATTTGCGACAGTATAAAATTAATTTTTGAAAAAATTTACTGTAGAAAAGGCAATCCCTGGCGCAATTAAAATTTGCGACAGTAAAAAATTATTTTTTGAAAAATTTACTGTAGAAAAGGCAATCCCTGGCGCAATTAAAATTTGTGACAATAGAAAATTATTTTTTGAAAAATTTACTGTAGAAAAGGCAATCCCTGGCGCAATTAAAATTTGCGACAGTAAAAAATTATTTTTTGAAAAATTTACTATAGAAAAGGCAATCCCTGGCGTATTTAAAATTTGCGACAGTAAAAAATTATTTTTTGAATAATTTACTATAGAAAAGGCAATCCCTTGCGCAATTAAAATTTGCGACAGTATAAAATTATTTTTTGAAAAATTTACTGTAGAAAAGGCAATCCCTGGCGCAATTAAAATTGACGACAGTAAAAAATAATTTTTTTGAAAAATTTACTGTAGAAAAGGCAATCCCTGGAGTATTTAAAATTTGCGACAGTAAAAAATTATTTTTTTGCAAAATTTACTGTAGAAAAGGCAATCCCTGGCGCAATTAAAATTTGCGACAGTAAAAAATTATTTTCTTGCAAAATTTACTATAGAAAAGGCAATCCCTGGCGCAATTAAAATTTGCGAAAGTAAAAAATTATTTTTTTGCAAAATTTACTGTAGAAAAGGCAATCCCTGGCGCAATTAAAATTTGCGAAAGTAAAGAATTATTTTCTTGCAAAATTTACTATAGAAAAGCAATCCCTGGCGCAATTAAAATTTGCGACAGAAAAAAATTATTTTTTGAATAATTTACTATAGAAAAGGCAATCCCTGGCGTAATTAAAATTTGCGACAGTAAATATTTTTTTTTGAAAAATTTACTATAGAAAAGGCAATCCCTGGCGTATTTAAAATTTGCGACAGTATAAAATTAATTTTTGAAAAATTTACTGTAGAAAAGGCAATACCTGGCGCAATTAAAATTTGCGACAGAAAAAAATTATTTTTTGAAAAATTTACTGTAGAAAAGGCAATCCCTGGCGCAATTAAAATTTGCGACAGTAGAAAATTATTTTTTGAATAATTTACTGTAGAAAAGCCAATCCCTGGCGCAATTAAAATTTGCGACAGTAAAAAATTATTTTTTGAAAAATTTACTATAGAAAAGGCAATCCCTGGCGTATTTAAAATTTGCGACAGTAAAAAATTATTTTTTGAATAATTTACTATAGAAAAGGCAATCCCTTGCGCAATTAAAATTTGCGACAGTATAAAATAATTTTTTGAAAAATTTACTGTAGAATAGGCAATCCCTGGCGCAATTAAAATTTACGACAGTAAAAAATAATTTTTTGAAAAATTTACTGTAGAAAAGGCAATCCCTGGCGTATTTAAAATTTGCGACAGTAAAAAATTATTTTTTTGCAAAATTTACTGTAGAAAAGGCAATCCCTGGCGCAATTAAAATTTGCGACAGTAAAAAATTATTTTTTGAATAATTTACTATAGAAAAGGCAATCCCTTGCGCAATTAAAATTTGCGACAGTATAAAATAATTTTTTGAAAAATTTACTGTAGAAAAGGCAATCCCTGGAGCAATTAAAATTTACGACAGTAAAAAATAATTTTTTGAAAAATTTACTGTAGAAAAGGCAATCCCTGGCGTATTTAAAATTTGCGACAGTAAAAAATTATTTTTTTGCAAAATTTACTGTAGAAAAGGCAATCCCTGGCGCAATTAAAAATTGCGACAGTAAAAAATAATTTTTTGAAAATTTACTATAGAAAAGGCAATCCCTGGCGTAATTAAAATTTGCGACAGTAAAAAATAATTTTTTGATAAATTTACTGTAGAAAAGGAAATCCCTGGCGCAATTAAAATTTGCGACAGTAAAAATTTTTTTTTTGAAAAATTTACTATAGAAAAGGCAATCCCTGGCGTATTTAAAATTTGCGACAGTAAAAAATTATTTTTTGAATAATTTACTATAGAAAAGGCAATCCCTTGCGCAATTAAAATTTGCGACAGTATAAAATTATTTTTTGAAAAATTTACTGTAGAAATGGCAATCCCTGGCGCAATTAAAATTTACGACAGTAAAAAATAATTTTTTGAAAAATTTACTGTAGAAAAGGCAATCCCCCTCGTATTTAAAATTTGCGACAGTAAAAAATTAATTTTTTGCAAAATTTACTGTAGAAAAGGCAATCCCTGGCGCAATTAAAATTAGCGACAGTAAAAAATTATTTTCTTGCAAAATTTACTATAGAAAAGGCAATCCCTGGCGCAATTAAAATTTGCGAAAGTAAAAAATTATTTTTTTGCAAAATTTACTGTAGAAAAGGCAATCCCTGGCGCAATTAAAATTTGCGAAAGTAAAAAATTATTTTCTTGCAAAATTTACTATAGAAAAGCAATCCCTGGCGCAATTAAAATTTGCGACAGAAAAAAATTATTTTTTGAATAATTTACTATAGAAAAGGCAATCCCTGGCGTAATTTAAATTTGCGACAGTAAAAAATTATTTTTTGAAAAATTTACTGTAGAAAAGGCAATCCCTGGCGCAATTAAAATTGACGACAGTAAAAAATAATTTTTTGAAAAATTTACTGTAGAAAAGGCAATCCCTTTAGTATTTAAAATTTGCGACAGTAAAAAATTATTTTTTTGCAAAATTTACTGTAGAAAAGGCAATCCCTGGCGCAATTAAAATTTGCGACAGTAAAAAATTATTTTCTTGCAAAATTTACTATAGAAAAGGCAATCCCTGGCGCAATTAAAATTTGCGACAGTATAAAATAATTGTTTGAAAAATTTACTGTAGAAAAGGCAATCCCTGGCGCAATTAAAATTTGCGACAGTAAAAAATAATTTTTTGAATAATTTACTGTAGAAAAGGCAATCCCTGGCGCAATTAAAATTTGCGAAAGTAAAAAATTATTTTTTTGCAAAATTTACTGTAGAAAAGGCAATCCCTGGCGCAGTTAAAATTTGCGAAAGTAAAAAATTATTTTCTTGCAAAATTTACTATAGAAAAGCAATCCCTGGCGCAATTAAAATTTGCGACAGAAAAAAATTATATATTGAATAATTTACTATAGAAAAGGCGATCCCTGGCGTAATTAAAATTTGCGACAGTAAAAAAATATTTTTTGAAAAATTTACTGTAGAAAAGGAAATCCCTGGCGCAATTAAAATTTGCGACAGTAAAAATTTTTTTTTTGAAAAATTTACTATAGAAAAGGCAATCCCTGGCGTATTTAAAATTTGCGACAGTATAAAATTAATTTTTGAAAAAATTTACTGTAGAAAAGGCAATACCTGGCGCAATTAAAATTTGCGACAGCAAAAAATTATTTTTTGAAAAATTTGCTGTAGAAAAGGCAATCCCTGGCGCAATTAAAATTTGCGACAGTAGAAAATAATTTTTTGAATAATTTACTGTAGAAAAGCCAATCCCTGGCGCAATTAAAATTTGCGACAGTAAAAAATTCTTTTTTGAAAAATTTACTATAGAAAAGGCAATCCCTGGCGTATTTAAAATTTGCGACAGTAAAAAATTATTTTTTGAATAATTTACTATAGAAAAGGCAATCCCTTGCGCAATTAAAATTTGCGACAGTATAAAATAATTTTTTGAAAAATTTACTGTAGAAAAGGCAATCCCTGGCGCAATTAAAATTTACGACAGTAAAAAATAATTTTTTGAAAAATTTACTGTAGAAAAGGCAATCCCTGGCGTATTTAAAATTTGCGACAGTAAAAAATTATTTTTTTTTGCAAAATTTACTGTAGAAAAGGCAATCCCCGGCGCAATTAAAAATTTCGACAGTAAAAAATAATTTTTTGAAAATTTACTATAGAAAAGGCAATCCCTGGCGTAATTAAAATTTGCGACAGTAAAAAATTATTTTTTGAAAAATTTACTGTAGAAAAGGAAATCCCTGGCGCAATTAAAATTTGCGACAGTAAAAATTTTTTTTTTGAAAAATTTACTATAGAAAAGGCAATCCCTGGCGTATTTAAATTTTGCGACAGTATAAAAGAAATTTTTGAAAAACTTTACTATAGAAAAGGCAATCCCTTGCGCAATTAAAATTTGCGACAGTATAAAATAATTTTTTGAAAAATTTACTGTAGAAAAGGCAATCCCGGGCGCAATTAAAATTTACGACAGTAAAAAATAATTTTTTGAAAAATTTACTGTAGAAAAGGCAATCCCTGGCGTATTTAAAATTTGCGACAGTAAAAAATTATTTTTTTGCAAAATTTACTGTAGAAAAGGCAATCCCTGGCGCAATTAAAAATTTCGACAGTAAAAAATAATTTTTTGAAAATTTACTATAGAAAAGGCAATCCCTGGCGTAATTAAAATTTGCGACAGTAAAAAATTATTTTTTGAAAAATTTACTGTAGAAAAGGAAATCCCTGGCGCAATTAAAATTTGCGACAGTAAAAAATTTTTTTTTGAAAAATTTACTATAGAAAAGGCAATCCCTGGCGTATTTAAAATTTGCGACAGTATAAAAGAAATTTTTGAAAAACTTTACTGTAGAAAAGGAAATACCTGGCGCAATTAAAATTTGCGACAGTAAAAAATTATTTTTTGAAAAATTTACTGTATAAAAGGCAATCCCTGGCGCAATTAAAATTTGCGACAGTAGAAAATTATTTTTTGAAAAATTTACTGTATGAAAGCCAATCCCTGGCGCAATTAAAATTTGCGACAGTAAAAAATTATTTTTTGAAAAATTTACTATAGAAAAGGCAATCCCTGTCGTATTTAAAATTTGCGACAGTAAAAAATTATTTTTTGAATAATTTACTATAGAAAAGGCAAAACCTTGCGCAATTAAAATTTGCGACAGTATAAAATTAGTTTTTGAAAAATTTACTGTAGAAATGGCAATCCCTGGCGCAATTAAAATTTACGACAGTAAAAAATAATTTTATGAAAAATTTACTGTAGAAAAGGCAATCCCTGGCGTATTTAAAATTTGCGACAGTAAAAAATTATTTTTTTGCAAAATTTACTGTAGAAAAGGCAATCCCTGGCGCAATTAAAATTTGCGACAGTAAAAAATTATTTTCTTGCAAAATTTACTATAGAAAAGGCAATCCCTGGCGCAATTAAAATTTGCGACAGTAAAAAATTATTTTTTGAATAATTTACTATAGAAAAGGCAATCCCTGGCGTAATTAAAATTTGCGACAGTAAAAAATTATTTTTTGAAAAATTTACTGTAGAAAAGGCAATCCCTGGCGCAATTAAAATTTGCGACAGTAAAAAATTATTTTTTGAAAAATTTACTATAGAAAAGGCAATCCTTGGCGTATTTAAAATTTGCGACAGTATAAAATTAATTTTTGAAAAAATTTACTGTAGAAAAGGCAATCCCTGGCGCAATTAAAATTTGCGACAGTAAAAAATTATTTTTTGAAAAATTTACTGTAGAAAAGGCAATCCCTGGCGCAATTAAAATTTGCGACAGTAGAAAATTATTTTTTGAAAAATTTACTGTAGAAAAGGCAATCCCTGGCGCAATTAAAATTTGCGACAGTAAAAAATTATTTTTTGAAAAATTTACTATAGGGCAATCCCTGGCGTATTTAAAATTTGCGACATTAAAAAATTACTTTTTGAAAAATTTACTATAGAAAAGGCAATCCCTGGCGCAATTAAAATTTGCGACAGTAAAAAATTAATTTTTGAAAAATTTACTATAGAAAAGGCAATCCCTGGCGTAATTAAAATTTGCGACAGTAAAAAATTAAATTTTGAAAAATTTACTGTAGAAAAGGCAATCCCTGGCGCAATTAAAATTTGCGACAGTAGAAAATTATTTTTTGAAAAAGTTACTATAGAAAAGGCAATCCCTGGCGCAATTAAAATTTGCGACAATAAAAAAATATTTTTTGCAAAATTTACTATAGAAAAGGCAATCCCTGGCGTATTTAAAATTTGCGACAGTAAAAAATTATTTTTTGAAAAATTTACTATAGAAAAGGCAATCCCTGGCGTATTTAAAATTTGCGACAGTAGAAAATTAATTTGTGAAAAATTTACTATAGAAAAGGCAATCCCTGGCGGATTTAAAATTTGCGACAGTAAAAAATTATTTTGTGAATAATTTACTATAGAAAAGGCAATCCCTGGCGGATTTAAAATTTGCGACAGTAAAAAATTATTTTTTGAATAATTTACTATAGAAAAGGCAATCCCTGGCGCAATTAAAATTTGCGACAGTAGAAAATTATTTTTTGAAAAATTTACTATAGAAAAGGAAATCCCTGGCGTAATTAAAATTTGCGACAGTAAAAAATTATTTTTTGAAAAATTTACTATAGAAAAGGCAATCCCTGGCGTATTTAAAATTTGCGACAGTAAAAAATTATTTTTTGAAAAATTTACTATAGAAAAGAAAATCCCTGGCGCAATTAAAATTTGCGAAAATAAAAAATTATTTTTTGCAAAATTTACTATAGAAAAGGCAATTTCTGGCGCAATTAAAATTTGCGACAGTAAAAAATTATTTTTTGAAAAATTTACTATAGAAAAGGCAATCCCTGGCGTATTTAAAATTTGCGACAGTAAAAAATTATTTTTTGAAAAATTTACTATAGAAAAGGCAATCCCTGGCGCAATTAAAATTTGCGACAGTAAAAAATTATTTTTTGCAAAATTTACTAGAGAAAAGGCAATCCGTGGCGTATTTAAAATTTGCGACAGTAAAAAATTAATTTGTGAAAAATTTACTATAGAAAAGGCAATCCCTGGCGTAATTAGAATTTGCGACAGTAAAAAATTAGTTTTTGAAAAATTTACTGTAGAAAAGGCAATCCCTGGCGGAATTAAAATTTGCGACAGTAAAAAATTATTTTTTGCAAAATTTACTATAGAAAAGGCAATCCCTGGCGTATTTAAAATTTGCGACAGTAAAAAATTAAATTTTGAAAAATTTACTATAGAAAAGGCAATCCCTGGCGTAATTAAAATTTGCGACAGTAAAAAATTATTTTTTGCAAAATTTACTGTAGAAAAGGCAATCCCTGACGCAATTAAAATTTGCGACAGTAAAAAATTATTTTTTTGCAAAATTTACTATAGAAAAGGCAATCCCTGTCGCAATTAAAATTTGCGACAGTAAAAAATTATTTTTTGAAAAATTTACTGTAGAAAAGGCAATCCCGGCGTATTTAAAATTTGCGACAGTATAAAATTAATTTTTGAAAAATTTACTGTAGAAAAGGCAATCCCTGGCGCAATTAAAATTTGCGACACTAAAAAATTATTTTTTGAAAAATTTACTGTAGAAAAGACAATCCCTGGCGCAATTAAAATTTGCGACAGAAGAAAATTATTTTTTGAAAAATTTACTGTAGAAAAGGCAATCCCTGGCGTAATTAAAATTTGCGACAGTAAAAAATTAAATTTTGAAAAATTTACTGTAGAAAACGCAATCCCTGGCGCAATTAAAATTTGCGACAGTAGAAAATTATTTTTTGAAAAATTTACTATAGAAAAGGCAATCCCTGGCGTATTTAAAATTTGCGACAGTAGAAAATTAATTTGTGACAGTAAAAAATTATTTTTTGAATAATTTACTATAGAAAAGGCAATCCCTGGCACAATTAAAATTTGCGACAGTAAAAAATTATTTTTTGAATAATTTACTATAGAAAAGGCAAACCCTGTCGTATTTAAAATTTGCGACAGTAAAAAATTATTTTTTGCAAAATTTACTTTAGAAAAGGCAATCCCTGCCGCAATTAAACTTTGCGACAGTAAAAAATTATTTTTTGAATAATTTACTATAGAAAAGGCAACCCCTGGCGCAATTAAAATTTGCGACAGTAAAAAATTAATTTTTGAAAAATTTACAATAGAAAAGGCAATCCATGGCGTATTTAAAATTTGCGATAGTAGAAAATTATTTTTTGAAAAATTTACTATAGAAAAGGCAATCCCTGGCGTAATTAAAATTTGCGACAGTAAAAAATTAATTTTTGAAAAATTTACTATAGAAATGATAATCCCTGGCGTATTTAAAATTTGCGACAGTAAAAAATTAATTTTTGAAAAATTTACTATAGAAAAGGCAATCCTTGGCGTATTTAAAATTTGCGACAGTAAAAAATTATTTTTTGAAAAATTTACTATAGAAAAGGAAATCCCTGGCGCAATTAAAATTTGAGACAATAAAAAATTATTTTTTGCAGAATTTACTATAGAAAAGGCAATTCCTGGCGCAATTAAAATTTGCGACAGTAAAAAATTAATTTTTGAAAAATTTACTATAGAAAAGGCAATCCATGGCGTATTTAATATTTGCGATAGTAGAAAATTATTTTTTGAAAAATTTACTATAGAAAAGGCAATCCCTGGCGTAATTAAAATTTGCGACAGTAAAAAATTAATTTTTGAAAAATTTACTATAGAAATGATAATCCCTGGCGTATTTAAAATTTGCGACAGTAAAAAATTAATTTTTGAAAAATTTACTATAGAAAAGGCAATCCTTGGCGTATTTAAAATTTGCGACCGTAAAAAATTATTTTTTGAAAAATTTACTATAGAAAAGGAAATACCTGCCGCAATTAAACTTTGCGACAGTAAAAAATTAATTTGTGAAAAATTTACTATAGAAAAGGCAATCCCTGGCGTAATTAAAATTTGCGACAGTAAAAAATTATTTTTTGAAAAATTTACTGTAGAAAAGGCAATCCCTGGCGTATTTAAAATTTGCGACAGTAAAAAATTATTTTTTGAATAATTTACTATAGAAAAGGCAATCCCTGGCGCAATTAAAATATTGCGACAGTAGAAAATTATTTTTTGAAAAATTTACTATAGAAAAGGCAATCCCTGGCGCAATTAAAATTTGCGACAGTAAAAAATTAATTTTTGAAAAATTTACTATAGAAAAGGCAATCCCTGGCGTATTTAAAATTTGCGACAGTAAAAAATTAATTTTTGAAAAATTTACTATAGAAAAGGCAATCTCTGGCGCAATTAAAATTTGCGACAGTAAAAAATTAATTGTTGAAAAATTTACTATAGAAAAGGCAATCCCTGGCGTAATTAAAATTTGCGAAAGTAAAAAAATAAATTTTGAAAATTTTACTGTAGAAAAGGCAATCCCTGTCGCAATTAAAATTTGCGACAGTATAAAATTATTTTTTGAAAAAGTTACTATAGAAAAGGCAATCCCAGGCGCAATTAAAATTTGCGACAGTAAAAAATTATTTTTTGCAAAATTTACTATAGAAAAGGCAATCCCTGGCGTATTTAAAATTTGCGACAGTAAAAAATTATTTTTTGAAAAATTTACTATAGAAAAGGCAATCCCTGGCGTATTTAAAATTTGCGACAGTAGAAAATTAATTTGTGAAAAATTTACTATAGAAAAGGCAATCCCTGGCGGATTTAAAATTTGCGACAGTAAAAAATTATTTTGTGAATAATTTACTATAGAAAAGGCAATCCCTGGCGGATTTAAAATTTGCGACAGTAAAAAATTATTTTTTGCAAAATTTACTAGAGAAAAGGCAATCCCTGGCGTATTTAAAATTTGCGACAGTAAAAAATTATTTTTTGAAAAAGTTACTATAGAAAAGGCAATCCCAGGCGCAATTAAAATTTGCGACAGTAAAAAATTATTTTTTGCAAAATTTACTATAGAAAAGGCAATCCCTGGCGTAATTAAAATTTGCGAAAGTAAAAAATTAAATTTTGAAAATTTTACTGTAGAAAAGGCAATCCCTGGCGCAATTAAAATTTGCGACAGTACAAAATTATTTTTTGAAAAATTTACTATAGAAAAGGAAATCCCTGGCGTAATTAAAATTTGCGACAGTAAAAAATTATTTTTTGAAAAATTTACTATAGAAAAGGCAATCCCTGGCGTATTTAAAATTTGCGACAGTAAAAAAATATGTTTTGAAAAATTTACTATAGAAAAGAAAATCCCTGGCGCAATTAAAATTTGCGAAAATAAAAAATTATTTTTTGCAAAATTTACTATAGAAAAGGCAATCCCGGGCGCAATTAAAATTTGCGACAGTAAAAAATTATTTTTTGAAAAATTTACTATAGAAAAGGCAATCCCTGGCGTATTTAAAATTTGCGACAGTAAAAAATTATTTTTTGAAAAATTTACTATAGAAAAGGCAATCCCTGGCGCAATTAAAATTTGCGACAGTAAAAAATTATTTTTTGCAAAATTTACTAGAGAAAAGGCAATCCCTGGCGTATTTAAAATTTGCGACAGTAAAAAATTAATTTGTGAAAAATTTACTATAGAAAAGGCAATCCCTGGCGTAATTAAAATTTGCGACAGTGAAAAATTAGTTTTTGAAAAATTTACTGTAGAAAAGGCAATCCCTGGCGGAATTAAAATTTGCGACAGTAAAAAATTATTTTTTGCAAAATTTACTATAGAAAAGGCAATTCCTGGCGTATTTAAAATTTGCGACAGTAAAAAATTATTTTTTGCAAAATTTACTATAGAAAAGGCAATTCCTGGCGTATTTAAAATTTGCCACAGTAAAAAATTAAATTTTGAAAAATTTACTATAGAAAAGGCAATCCCTGGCGTATTTAAAATTTGCGACAGTAAAAAATTAATTTGTGAAAAATTTACTATAGAAAAGGCAATCCCTGGCGTAATTAAAATTTGCGACAGTGAAAAATTAGTTTTTGAAAAATTTACTGTAGAAAAGGCAATCCCTGGCGGAATTAAAATTTGCGACAGTAAAAAATTATTTTTTGCAAAATTTACTATAGAAAAGGCAATTCCTGGCGTATTTAAAATTTGCGACAGTAAAAAATTAAATTTTGAATAATTTACTATTGAAAAGGCAACCCCTGGCGCAATTAAAATTTGCGACAGTAAAAAATTAATTTTTGAAAAATTTACTATAGAAAAGGCAATCCATGGCGTATTTAAAATTTGCGATAGTAGAAAATTATTTTTTGAAAAATTTACTATAGAAAAGCCAATCCCTGGCGTAATTAAAATTTGCGACAGTAAAAAATTAATTTTTGAAAAATTTACTATAGAAATGATAATCCCTGGCGTATTTAAAATTTGCGACAGTAAAAAATTAATTTTTGAAAAATTTACTATAGAAAAGGCAATCCTTGGCGTATTTAAAATTTGCGACAGTAAAAAATTATTTTTTGAAAAATTTACTATAGAAAAGGAAATCCCTGGCGCAATTAAAATTTGAGACAATAAAAAATTATTTTTTGCAGAATTTACTATAGAAAAGGCAATTCCTGGCGCAATTAAAATTTGCGAGAGTAAAAAATTATTTTTTGCAAAATTTACTACAGAAAAGGCAATCCCTGGCGTATTTAAAATTTGCGACAGTAAAAAATTAATTTGTGAAAAATTTACTATAGAAAAGGCAATCCCTGGCGTAATTAAAATTTGCGACAGTAAAAAATTATTTTTTGAAAAATTTACTGTAGAAAAGGCAATCCCTGGCGTATTTAAAATTTGCGACAGTAAAAAATTATTTTTTGAATAATTTACTATAGAAAAGGCAATCCCTGGCGCAATTAAAATATTGCGACAGTAGAAAATTATTTTTTGAAAAATTTACTATAGAAAAGGCAATCCCTGGCGCAATTAAAATTTGCGACAGTAAAAAATTAATTTTTGAAAAATTTACTATAGAAAAGGCAATCGCTGGCGTATTTAAAATTTGCGACAGTAAAAAATTAATTTTTGAAAAATTTACTATAGAAAAGGCAATCTCTGGCGCAATTAAAATTTGCGACAGTAAAAAATTAATTGTTGAAAAATTTACAATAGAAAAGGCAATCCCTGGCGTAATTAAAATTTGCGAAAGTAAAAAATTAAATTTTGAAAATTTTACTGTAGAAAAGGCAATCCCTGTCGCAATTAAAATTTGCGACAGTAGAAAATTATTTTTTGAAAAAGTTACTATAGAAAAGGCAATCCCTGGCGCAATTAAAATTTGCGACAGTAAAAAATTAATTTTTGAAAAATTTACTATAGAAAAGGCAATCGCTGGCGCAATTAAAATTTGCGACAGTAAAAAATTATTTTTTGCAAAATTTACTATAGAAAAGGCAATCCCTGGCGTATTTAAAATTTGCGACAGTAAAAAATTATTTTTTGAAAAATTTACTATAGAAAAGGCAATCCCTGGCGTATTTAAAATTTGCGACAGTAGAAAATTAATTTGTGAAAAATTTACTATAGAAAAGGCAATCCCTGGCGGATTTAAAATTTGCGACAGTAAAAAATTATTTTGTGAATAATTTACTATAGAAAAGGCAATCCCTGGCGGATTTAAAATTTGCGACAGTAAAAAATTATTTTTTGCAAAATTTACTAGAGAAAAGGCAATCCCTGGAGTATTTAAAATTTGCGACAGTAAAAAATTATTTTTTGAAAAAGTTACTATAGAAAAGGCAATCCCAGGCGCAATTAAAATTTGCGACAGTAAAAAATTATTTTTTTCAAAATTTACTATAGAAAAGGCAATCCCTGGCGTATTTAAAATTTGCGACAGTAAAAAATTATTTTTTGAAAAATTTACTATAGAAAAGGCAATCCCTGGCGTATTTAAAATTTGCGACAGTAAAAAATTAATTTTTGAAAAATTTACTATAGAAAAGGCAATCTCTGGCGCAATTAAAATTTGCGACAGTAAAAAATTAATTGTTGAAAAATTTACTATAGAAAAGGCAATCCCTGGCGTAATTAAAATTTGCGAAAGTAAAAAATTAAATTTTGAAAATTTTACTGTAGAAAAGGCAATCCCTGTCGCAATTAAAATTTGCGACAGTAGAAAATTATTTTTTGAAAAAGTTACTATAGAAAAGGCAATCCCTGGCGCAATTAAAATTTGCGACAGTAAAAAATTAATTTTTGAAAAATTTACTGTAGAAAAGGCAATCCCTGGCGTATTTAAAATTTGCGACAGTAAAAAATTATTTTTTGAATAATTTACTATAGAAAAGGCAATCCCTGGCGCAATTAAAATATCGCGACAGTAGAAAATTATTTTTTGAAAAATTTACTATAGAAAAGGCAATCCCTGGCGCAATTAAAATTTGCGACAGTAAAAAATTAATTTTTGAAAAATTTACTATAGAAAAGGCAATCGCTGGCGTATTTAAAATTTGCGACATTAAAAAATTAATTTTTGAAAAATTTACTATAGAAAAGGCAATCTCTGGCGCAATTAAAATTTGCGACAGTAAAAAATTAATTGTTGAAAAATTTACTATAGAAAAGGCAATCCCTGGCGTAATTAAAATTTGCGAAAGTAAAAAATTAAATTTTGAAAATTTTACTGTAGAAAAGGCAATCCCTGTCGCAATTAAAATTTGCGACAGTAGAAAATTATTTTTTGAAAAAGTTACTATAGAAAAGGCAATCCCTGGCGCAATTAAAATTTGCGACAGTAAAAAATTAATTTTTGAAAAATTTACTATAGAAAAGGCAATCGCTGGCGCAATTAAAATTTGCGACAGTAAAAAATTATTTTTTGCAAAATTTACTATAGAAAAGGCAATCCCTGGCGTATTTAAAATTTGCGACAGTAAAAAATTATTTTTTGAAAAATTTACTATAGAAAAGGCAATCCCTGGCGTATTTAAAATTTGCGACAGTAGAAAATTAATTTGTGAAAAATTTACTATAGAAAAGGCAATCCCTGGCGGATTTAAAATTTGCGACAGTAAAAAATTATTTTGTGAATAATTTACTATAGAAAAGGCAATCCCTGGCGGATTTAAAATTTGCGACAGTAAAAAATTATTTTTTGCAAAATTTACTAGAGAAAAGGCAATCCCTGGCGTATTTAAAATTTGCGACAGTAAAAAATTATTTTTTGAAAAAGTTACTATAGAAAAGGCAATCCCAGGCGCAATTAAAATTTGCGACAGTAAAAAATTATTTTTTGCAAAATTTACTATAGAAAAGGCAATCCCTGGCGTAATTAAAATTTGCGAAAGTAAAAAATTAAATTTTGAAAATTTTACTGTAGAAAAGGCAATCCCTGGCGCAATTAAAATTTGCGACAGTACAAAATTATTTTTTGAAAAATTTACTATAGAAAAGGAAATCCCTGGCGTAATTAAAATTTGTGACAGTAAAAAATTATTTTTTGAAAAATTTACTATAGAAAAGGCAATCCCTGGCGTATTTAAAATTTGCGACAGTAAAAAAATATGTTTTGAAAAATTTACTATAGAAAAGAAAATCCCTGGCGCAATTAAAATTTGCGAAAATAAAAAATTATTTTTTGCAAAATTTACTATAGAAAAGGCAATCCCGGGCGCAATTAAAATTTGCGACAGTAAAAAATTATTTTTTGAAAAATTTACTGTAGAAAAGGCAATCCCTGGCGTATTTAAAATTTGCGACAGTAAAAAATTATTTTTTGCAAAATTTACTATAGAAAAGGCAATTCCTGGCGTATTTAAAATTTGCGACAGTAAAAAATTATTTTTTGCAAAATTTACTATAGAAAAGGCAATTCCTGGCGTATTTAAAATTTGCCAGAGTAAAAAATTAAATTTTGAAAAATTTACTATAGAAAAGGCAATCCCTGGCGTATTTAAAATTTGCGACAGTAAAAAATTAATTTGTGAAAAATTTACTATAGAAAAGGCAATCCCTGGCGTAATTAAAATTTGCGACAGTAAAAAATTATTTTTTGCAAAATTTACTGTAGAAAAGGCAATCCCTGACGCAGTTAAAATTTGCGACAGTAAAAAATTATTTTTTTGCAAAATTTACTATAGAAAAGGCAATCCATGTCGCAATTAAAATTTGCGACAGTAAAAAATTATTTTTTGAAAAATTTACTGTAGAAAAGGCAATCCCGGCGTATTTAAAATTTGCGACAGTATAAAATTAATTTTTGAAAAATTTACTGTAGAAAAGGCAATCCCTGGCGCAATTAAAATTTGCGACACTAAAAAATTATTTTTTGAAAAATTTACTGTAGAAAAGGCAATCCCTGGCGCAATTAAAATTTGCGACAGAAGAAAATTATTTTTTGAAAAATTTACTGTAGAAAAGGCAATCCCTGGCGTAATTAAAATTTGCGACAGTAAAAAATTAAATTTTGAAAAATTTACTGTAGAAAACGCAATCCCTGGCGCAATTAAAATTTGCGACAGTAGAAAATTATTTTTTGAAAAATTTACTATAGAAAAGGCAATCCCTGGCGTATTTAAAATTTGCGACAGTAGAAAATTAATTTGTGACAGTAAAAAATTATTTTTTGAATAATTTACTATAGAAAAGGCAATCCCTGGCACAATTAAAATTTGCGACAGTAAAAAATTATTTTTTGAATAATTTACTATAGAAAAGGCAAACCCTGTCGTATTTAAAATTTGCGACAGTAAAAAATTATTTTTTGCAAAATTTACTTTAGAAAAGGCAATCCCTGCCGCAATTAAACTTTGCGACAGTAAAAAATTATTTTTTGAATAATTTACTATAGAAAAGGCAACCCCTGGCGCAATTAAAATTTGCGACAGTAAAAAACTAATTTTTGAAAAATTTACTATAGAAAAGGCAATCCATGGCGTATTTAAAATTTGCGATAGTAGAAAATTATTTTTTGAAAAATTTACTATAGAAAAGGCAATCCCTGGCGTATTTAAAATTTGCGACAGTAGAAAATTAATTTTTGAAAAATTTACTATAGAAAAGGCAATCCCTGGCGGATTTAAAATTTGCGACAGTAAAAAATTATTTTGTGAATAATTTACTATAGAAAAGGCAATCCCTGGCGGATTTAAAATTTGCGACAGTAAAAAATTATTTTTTGCAAAATTTACTAGAGAAAAGGCAATCCCTGGCGTATTAAAAATTTGCGACAGTAAAAAATTATTTTTTGAAAAAGTTACTATAGAAAAGGCAATCCCAGGCGCAATTAAAATTTGCGACAGTAAAAAATTATTTTTTGCAAAATTTACTATAGAAAAGGCAATCCCTGGCGTAATTAAAATTTGCGAAAGTAAAAAATTAAATTTTGAAAATTTTACTGTAGAAAAGGCAATCCCTGGCGCAATTAAAATTTGCGACAGTACAAAATTATTTTTTGAAAAATTTACTATAGAAAAGGAAATCCCTGGCGTAATTAAAATTTGCGACAGTAAAAAATTATTTTTTGAAAAATTTACTATAGAAAAGGCAATCCCTGGCGTATTTAAAATTTGCGACAGTAAAAAAATATGTTTTGAAAAATTTACTATAGAAAAGAAAATCCCTGGCGCAATTAAAATTTGCGAAAATAAAAAATTATTTTTTGCAAAATTTACTATAGAAAAGGCAATCCCGGGCGCAATTAAAATTTGCGACAGTAAAAAATTATTTTTTGAAAAATTTACTGTAGAAAAGGCAATCCCTGGCGTATTTAAAATTTGCGACAGTAAAAAATTATTTTTTGCAAAATTTACTATAGAAAAGGCAATTCCTGGCGTATTTAAAATTTGCGACAGTAAAAAATTATTTTTTGCAAAATTTACTATAGAAAAGGCAATTCCTGGCGTATTTAAAATTTGCCACAGTAAAAAATTAAATTTTGAAAAATTTACTATAGAAAAGGCAATCCCTGGCGTATTTAAAATTTGCGACAGTAAAAAATTAATTTGTGAAAAATTTACTATAGAAAAGGCAATCCCTGGCGTAATTAAAATTTGCGACAGTAAAAAATTATTTTTTGTAAAATTTACTGTAGAAAAGGCAATCCCTGACGCAATTAAAATTTGCGACAGTAAAAAATTATTTTTTATTTGCAAAATTTACTATAGAAAAGGCAATCCCTGTCGCAATTAAAATTTGCGACAGTAAAAAATTATTTTTTGAAAAATTTACTGTAGAAAAGGCAATCCCGGCGTATTTAAAATTTGCGACAGTATAAAATTAATTTTTGAAAAATTTACTGTAGAAAAGGCAATCCCTGGCGCAATTAAAATTTGAGACACTAAAAAATTATTTTTTGAAAAATTTACTGTAGAAAAGGCAATCCCTGGCGCAATTAAAATTTGCGACAGAAGAAAATTATTTTTTGAAAAATTTACTGTAGAAAAGGCAATCCCTGGCGTAATTAAAATTTGCGACAGTAAAAAATTAAATTTTGAAAAATTTACTGTAGAAAACGCAATTCCTGGCGCAATTAAAATTTGCGACAGTAGAAAATTATTTTTTGAAAAATTTACTATAGAAAAGGCAATCCCTGGCGTATTTAAAATTTGCGACAGTAGAAAATTAATTTGTGACAGTAAAAAATTATTTTTTTAATAATTTACTATAGAAAAGGCAATCCCTGGCACAATTAAAATTTGCGACAGTAAAAAATTATTTTTTGAATAATTTACTATAGAAAAGGCAAACCCTGTCGTATTTAAAATTTGCGACAGTAAAAATTATTTTTTGCAAAATTTACTTTAGAAAAGGCAATCCCTGCCGCAATTAAACTTTGCGACAGTAAAAAATTATTTTTTGAATAATTTACTATAGAAAAGGCAACCCCTGGCGCAATTAAAATTTGCGACAGTAAAAAATTAATTTTTGAAAAATTTACTATAGAAAAGGCAATCCATGGCGTATTTAAAATTTGCGATAGTAGAAAATTATTTTTTGAAAAATTTACTATAGAAAAGGCAATCCCTGGCGTAATTAAAATTTGCGACAGTAAAAAATTAATTTTTGAAAAATTTACTATAGAAATGATAATCCCTGGCGTATTTAAAATTTGCGACAGTAAAAAATTAATTTTTGAAAAATTTACTATAGAAAAGGCAATCCTTGGCGTATTTAAAATTTGCGACAGTAAAAAATTATTTTTTGAAAAATTTACTATAGAAAAGGAAATCCCTGGCGCAATTAAAATTTGAGACAATAAAAAATTATTTTTTGCAGAATTTACTATAGAAAAGGCAATTCCTGGCACAATTAAAATTTGCGACAGTAAAAAATTAATTTTTGAAAATTTACTATAGAAAAGGCAATCCATGGCGTATTTAAAATTTGCGATAGTAGAAAATTATTTTTTGAAAAATTTACTATAGAAAAGGCAATCCCTGGCGTAATTAAAATTTGCGACAGTAAAAAATTAATTTTTGAAAAATTTACTATAGAAATGATAATCCCTGGCGTATTTAAAATTTGCGACAGTAAAAAATTAATTTTTGAAAAATTTACTATAGAAAAGGCAATCCTTGGCGTATTTAAAATTTGCGACCGTAAAAAATTATTTTTGAAAAATTTACTATAGAAAAGGAAATCCCTGCCGCAATTAAACTTTGCGACAGTAAAAAATTAATTTGTGAAAAATTTACTATAGAAAAGGCAATCCCTGGCGTAATTAAAATTTGCGACAGTAAAAAATTATTTTTTGAAAAATTTACTGTAGAAAAGGCAATCCCTGGCGTATTTAAAATTTGCGACAGTAAAAAATTATTTTTGAATAATTTACTATAGAAAAGGCAATCCCTGGCGCAATTAAAATATTGCGACAGTAGAAAATTATTTTTTGAAAAATTTACTATAGAAAAGGCAATCACTGGCGCAATTAAAATTTGCGACAGTAAAAAATTAATTTTTGAAAAATTTACTATAGAAAAGGCAATCCCTGGCGTATTTAAAATTTGCGACAGTAAAAAATTAATTTTTGAAAAATTTACTATAGAAAAGGCAATCTCTGGCGCAATTAAAATTTGCGACAGTAAAAAATTAATTGTTGAAAAATTTACTATAGAAAAGGCAATCCCTGGCGTAATTAAAATTTGCGAAAGTAAAAAAATAAATTTTGAAAATTTTACTGTAGAAAAGGCAATCCCTGTCGCAATTAAAATTTGCGACAGTAGAAAATTAATTTGTGAAAAATTTACTATAGAAAAGGCAATCCCTGGCGGATTTAAAATTTGCGACAGTAAAAAATTATTTTGTGAATAATTTACTATAGAAAAGGCAATCCCTGGCGGATTTAAAATTTGCGACAGTAAAAAATTATTTTTTGCAAAATTTACTAGAGAAAAGGCAATCCCTGGCGTATTTAAAATTTGCGACAGTAAAAAATTATTTTTTGAAAAAGTTACTATAGAAAAGGCAATCCCAGGCGCAATTAAAATTTGCGACAGTAAAAAATTATTTTTTGCAAAATTTACTATAGAAAAGGCAATCCCTGGCGTAATTAAAATTTGCGAAAGTAAAAAATTAAATTTTGAAAATTTTACTGTAGAAAAGGCAATCCCTGGCGCAATTAAAATTTGCGACAGTACAAAATTATTTTTTGAAAAATTTACTATAGAAAAGGAAATCCCTGGCGTAATTAAAATTTGCGACAGTAAAAAATTATTTTTTGAAAAATTTACTATAGAAAAGGCAATCCCTGGCGTATTTAAAATTTGCGACAGTAAAAAAATATGTTTTGAAAAATTTACTATAGAAAAGGAAATCCCTGGCGCAATTAAAATTTGCGAAAATAAAAAATTATTTTTTGCAAAATTTACTATAGAAAAGGCAATCCCGGGCGCAATTAAAATTTGCGACAGTAAAAAATTATTTTTTGAAAAATTTACTATAGAAAAGGCAATCCCTGGCGTATTTAAAATTTGCGACAGTAAAAAATTATTTTTTGAAAAATTTACTATAGAAAAGGCAATCCCTGGCGCAATTAAAATTTGCGACAGTAAAAAATTATTTTTTGCAAAATTTACTAGAGAAAAGGCAATCCCTGGCGTATTTAAAATTTGCGACAGTAAAAAATTAATTTGTGAAAAATTTACTATACAAAAGGCAATCCCTGGCGTAATTAAAATTTGCGACAGTGAAAAATTAGTTTTTGAAAAATTTACTGTAGAAAAGGCAATCCCTGGCGGAATTAAAATTTGCGTCAGTAAAAAATTATTTTTTGCAAAATTTACTATAGAAAAGGCAATTCCTGGCGTATTTAAAATTTGCGACAGTAAAAAATTATTTTTTGCAAAATTTACTATAGAAAAGGCAATTCCTGGCTTATTTAAAATTTGCCACAGTAAAAAATTAAATTTTGAAAAATTTACTATAGAAAAGGCAATCCCTGGCGTATTTAAAATTTGCGACAGTAAAAAATTAATTTGTGTAAAATTTACTATAGAAAAGGCAATCCCTGCCGTAATTAAAATTTGCGACAGTGAAAAATTAGTTTTTGAAAAATTTACTGTAGAAAAGGCAATCCCTGGCGGAATTAAAATTTGCGACAGTAAAAAATTATTTTTTGCAAAATTTACTATAGAAAAGGCAATTCCTGGCGTATTTAAAATTTGCGACAGTAAAAAATTAAATTTTGAATAATTTACTATAGAAAAGGCAACCCCTGGCGCAATTAAAATTTGCGACAGTAAAAAATTAATTTTTGAAAAATTTACTATAGAAAAGGCAATCCATGGCGTATTTAAAATTTGCGATAGTAGAAAATTATTTTTTGAAAAATTTACTATAGAAAAGGCAATCCCTGGCGTAATTAAAATTTGCGACAGTAAAAAATTAATTTTTGAAAAATTTACTATAGAAATGATAATCCCTGGCGTATTTAAAATTTGCGACAGTAAAAAATTAATTTTTGAAAAATTTACTATAGAAAAGGCAATCCTTGGCGTATTTAAAATTTGCGACAGTAAAAAATTATTTTTTGAAAAATTTACTATAGAAAAGGAAATCCCTGGCGCAATTAAAATTTGAGACAATAAAAAATTATTTTTTGCAGAATTTACTATAGAAAAGGCAATTCCTGGCGCAATTAAAATTTGCGAGAGTAAAAAATTATTTTTTGCAAAATTTACTACAGAAAAGGCAATCCCTGGCGTATTTAAAATTTGCGACAGTAAAAAATTAATTTGTGAAAAATTTACTATAGAAAAGGCAATCCCTGGCGTAATTAAAATTTGCGACAGTAAAAAATTATTTTTTGAAAAATTTACTGTAGAAAAGGCAATCCCTGGCGTATTTAAAATTTGCGACAGTAAAAAATTATTTTTTGAATAATTTACTATAGAAAAGGCAATCCCTGGCGCAATTAAAATATTGCGACAGTAGAAAATTATTTTTTGAAAAATTTACTATAGAAAAGGCAATCCCTGGCGCAATTAAAATTTGCGACAGTAAAAAATTAATTTTTGAAAAATTTACTATAGAAAAGGCAATCGCTGGCGTATTTAAAATTTGCGACAGTAAAAAATTAATTTTTGAAAAATTTACTATAGAAAAGGCAATCTCTGGCGCAATTAAAATTTGCGACAGTAAAAAATTAATTGTTGAAAAATTTACTATAGAAAAGGCAATCCCTGGCGTAATTAAAATTTGCGAAAGTAAAAAATTAAATTTTGAAAATTTTACTGTAGAAAAGGCAATCCCTGTCGCAATTAAAATTTGCGACAGTAGAAAATTATTTTTTGAAAAAGTTACTATAGAAAAGGCAATCCCAGGCGCAATTAAAATTTGCGACAGTAAAAAATTATTTTTTGCAAAATTTACTATAGAAAAGGCAATCCCTGACGTATTTAAAATTTGCGACAGTAAAAAATTATTTTTTGAAAAATTTACTATAGAAAAGGCAATCCCTGGCGTATTTAAAATTTGCGACAGTAGAAAATTAATTTGTGAAAAATTTACTATAGAAAAGGCAATCCCTGGCGGATTTAAAATTTGCGACAGTAAAAAATTATTTTGTGAATAATTTACTATAGAAAAGGCAATCCCTGGCGGATTTAAAATTTGCGACAGTAAAAAATTATTTTTTGCAAAATTTACTAGAGAAAAGGCAATCCCTGGCGTATTTAAAATTTGCGACAGTAAAAAATTATTTTTTGAAAAAGTTACTATAGAAAAGGCAATCCCAGGCGCAATTAAAATTTGCGACAGTAAAAAATTATTTTTTGCAAAATTTACTATAGAAAAGGCAATCCCTGGCGTAATTAAAATTTGCGAAAGTAAAAAATTAAATTTTGAAAATTTTACTGTAGGAAAGGCAATCCCTGGCGCAATTAAAATTTGCGACAGTACAAAATTATTTTTTGAAAAATTTACTATAGAAAAGGAAATCCCTGGCGTAATTAAAATTTGCGACAGTAAAAAATTATTTTTTGAAAAATTTACTATAGAAAAGGCAATCCCTGGCGTATTTAAAATTTGCGACAGTAAAAAAATATGTTTTGAAAAATTTACTATAGAAAAGAAAATCCCTGGCGCAATTAAAATTTGCGAAAATAAAAAATTATTTTTTGCAAAATTTACTATAGAAAAGGCAATCCCGGGCGCAATTAAAATTTGCGACAGTAAAAAATTATTTTTTGAAAAATTTACTGTAGAAAAGGCAATCCCTGGCGTATTTAAAATTTGCGACAGTAAAAAATTATTTTTTGCAAAATTTACTATAGAAAAGGCAATTCCTGGCGTATTTAAAATTTGCGACAGTAAAAAATTATTTTTTGCAAAATTTACTATAGAAAAGGCAATTCCTGGCGTATTTAAAATTTGCCACAGTAAAAAATTAAATTTTGAAAAATTTACTATAGAAAAGGCAATCCCTGGCGTATTTAAAATTTGCGACAGTAAAAAATTAATTTGTGAAAAATTTACTATAGAAAAGGCAATCCCTGGCGTAATTAAAATTTGCGACAGTGAAAAATTAGTTTTTGAAAAATTTACTGTAGAAAAGGCAATCCCTGGCGCAATTAAAATTTGCGTCACCAAAAAATTATTTTTTGAAAAATTTACTATAGAAACGGCAATTCCTGGCGCAATTAAAATTTGCGACAGTAAAAAATTAATTTTTGAAAAATTTACTATAGAAAAGGCAATCCCTGGCTTATTTAAAATTTGCGACAGTAAAAAATTATTTTTTGAAAAATTTACTATAGAAAAGGCAATCCCTGGAGCAATTAAAATTTGCGACAGTAAAAAATTTTCTTTGCAAAATTTACTATAGAAAAGGCAATCCCTGGCGTATTTAAAATTTGCGACAGTAAAAAATTAATTTGTGAAAAATTTACTATAGAAAAGGCAATCCCTGGCGTAATTAAAATTTGCGACAGTAAAAAATTTGTTTTTGAAAAATTTACTGTAGAAAAGGTAATCCCTGGCGCAATTAAAATTTGCGATAGGAAAAAATTATTTTTTGCAAAATTTACTATAGAAAAGGCAACCCCTGGCGTATTTAAAATTTGCGACAGTAAAAAATTAAATTTTGAAAAATTTACTATAGAAAAGGCAATCCCTGGCGTATTTAAAATTTGCGACAGTAAAAAATTATTTTTTGAATAATTTACTATAGAAAAGGCAATCCCTGGCACAATTAAAATTTGCGACAGTAAAAAATTATTTTTTGAATAATTTACTATAGAAAATGCAAACCCTGTCGTATTTAAAATTTGCGACAGTAAAAAATTATTTTTTGCAAAATTTACTATAGAAAAGGCAATCCCGGGCGTAATTA
>CAWVNZ010000464.1:0-28187 GCA_963930735.1 Dioctria linearis
AATTAAAATTTGTGACAGTTGAAAATTATTTTTTGAATAATTTACTATAGAAAAGGCAATCCCTGGCGCAATTAAAATTTGTGACAGTTGAAAATTATTTTTTGAATAATTTACTATAGAAAAGGCAATCCCTGGCGCAATTAAAATTTGCGACAGTATAAAATTAGTTTTTGAATAATTTACTATAGAAAAGGCAATCCCTGGCGCACATAAAATTTGCGACAGTAAAAAATTAGTTTTTGAAAAATTTACTATATAAAAGGCAATCCCTGGCGTAATTAAAATTTGCGACAGTATAAAATTAGTTTTTGAATAATTTACTATAGAAAAGGCAATCCCTGGCGTAATTAAAATTTGCGACAGTATAAAATTAGTTTTTGAATAATTTACTATAGAAAAGGCAATCCCTGGCGCACATAAAATTTGCGACAGTATAAAATTAGTTTTTGAATAATTTACTATAGAAAAGGCAATCCCTGGGATATTTAAAATTTGCGACAGTAGAAAATTATTTTTTGAATAATTTACTATAGAAAAGGCAATCCCTGGCGCAATTAAAATTTGCGACAGTAGAAAATTATTTTTTGAATAATTTACTATAGAAAAGGCAATCCCTGGCGCACATAAAATTTGCGACAGTTGAAAATTATTTTTTGAAAAATTTACTATAGAAAAGGCAATCCCTGGCGCAATTAAAATTTGTGACAGTAGAAAATTAGTTTTTGAATAATTTACTGTAGAAAAGGCAATCCCTGGGATATTTAAAATTTGCGACAGTAGAAAATTATTTTTTGAATAATTTACTATAGAAAAGGCAATCCCTGGCGCATTAAAATTTGCGACAGTAGAAAATTATTTTTTGAATAATTTACTATAGAAAAGGCAATCCCTGGCGCAATTAAAATTTGTGACAGTTGAAAATTATTTTTTGAATAATTTACTATAGAAAAGGCAATCCCTGGCGCAATTAAAATTTGTGACAGTTGAAAATTATTTTTTGAATAATTTACTATAGAAAAGGCAATCCCTGGCGCAATTAAAATTTGTGACAGTTGAAAATTATTTTTTGAATAATTTACTATAGAAAAGGCAATCCCTGGCGCAATTAAAATTTGTGACAGTTGAAAATTATTTTTTGAATAATTTACTATAGAAAAGGCAATCCCTGGCGCAATTAAAATTTGTGACAGTTGAAAATTATTTTTTGAATAATTTACTATAGAAAAGGCAATCCCTGGCGCAATTAAAATTTGTGACAGTTGAAAATTATTTTTTGAATAATTTACTATAGAAAAGGCAATCCCTGGCGCAATTAAAATTTGTGACAGTTGAAAATTATTTTTTGAATAATTTACTATAGAAAAGGCAATCCCTGGCGCAATTAAAATTTGCGACAGTTGAAAATTATTTTTTGAATAATTTACTATAGAAAAGGCAATCCCTGGCGCAATTAAAATTTGCGACAGTAGAAAATTATTTTTTGAATAATTTACTATAGAAAAGGCAATCCCTGGCGCACATAAAATTTGTGACAGTATAAAATTAGTTTTTGAAAAATTTACTATATAAAAGGCAATACCTGGCGCAATTAAAATTTGCGACAGTATAAAATTAGTTTTTGAATAATTTACTATAGAAAAGGCAATCCCTGGCGTAATTAAAATTTGCGACAGTATAAAATTAGTTTTTGAATAATTTACTATAGAAAAGGCAATCCCTGGCGCAATTAAAATTTGTGACAGTTGAAAATTATTTTTTGAATAATTTACTATAGAAAAGGCAATCCCTGGGATATTTAAAATTTGCGACAGTATAAAATTATTTTTTGAATAATTTACTGTAGAAAAGGCAATCCCTGGCGCACATAAAATTTGCGACAGTATAAAATTAGTTTTTGAATAATTTACTATAGAAAAGGCAATCCCTGGCGCACATAAAATTTGCGACAGTATAAAATTAGTTTTTGAATAATTTACTATAGAAAAGGCAATCCCTGGCGCAATTAAAATTTGCGACAGTATAAAATTAGTTTTTGAATAATTTACTGTAGAAAAGGCAATCCCTGGGATATTTAAAATTTGCGACAGTATAAAATTATTTTTTGAATAATTTACTATAGAAAAGGCAATCCCTGGTATATTTAAAATTTGCGACAGTATAAAATTATTTTTTGAATAATTTACTATAGAAAAGGCAATCCCTGGCGCAATTAAAATTTGCGACAGTATAAAATTAGTTTTTGAATAATTTACTATAGAAAAGGCAATCCCTGGCGCACATAAAATTTGCGACAGTATAAAATTAGTTTTTGAATAATTTACTATATAAAAGGCAATCCCTGGCGCACATAAAATTTGCGACAGTAGAAAATTATTTTTTGAATAATTTACTATAGAAAAGGCAATCCCTGGGATATTTAAAATTTGCGACAGTTGAAAATTAGTTTTTGAATAATTTACTATAGAAAAGGCAATCCCTGGCGCACATAAAATTTGCGACAGTATAAAATTAGTTTTTGAATAATTTACTGTAGAAAAGGCAATCCCTGGGATATTTAAAATTTGCGACAGTATAAAATTATTTTTTGAATAATTTACTATATAAAAGGCAATCCCTGGCGCAATTAAAATTTGTGACAGTATAAAATTATTTTTTGAATAATTTACTATATAAAAGGCAATCCCTGGCGCACATAAAATTTGCGACAGTATAAAATTAGTTTTTGAAAAATTTACTATATAAAAGGCAATCCCTGGCGCAATTAAAATTTGCGACAGTTGAAAATTATTTTTTGAAAAATTTACTATATAAAAGGCAATCCCTGGCGTAATTAAAATTTGCGACAGTAGAAAATTAGTTTTTGAATAATTTACTATAGAAAAGGCAATCCCTGGCGCAATTAAAATTTGCGACAGTATAAAATTAGTTTTTGAATAATTTACTATAGAAAAGGCAATCCCTGGCGCAATTAAAATTTGTGACAGTTGAAAATTATTTTTTGAATAATTTACTGTAGAAAAGGCAATCCCTGGCGCACATAAAATTTGTGACAGTTGAAAATTATTTTTTGAATAATTTACTATAGAAAAGGCAATCCCTGGCGCAATTAAAATTTGCGACAGTATAAAATTAGTTTTTGAATAATTTACTGTAGAAAAGGCAATCCCTGGGATATTTAAAATTTGCGACAGTATAAAATTATTTTTTGAATAATTTACTATAGAAAAGGCAATCCCTGGCGCACATAAAATTTGCGACAGTATAAAATTAGTTTTTGAATAATTTACTATAGAAATGGCAATCCCTGGCGCACATAAAATTTGCGACAGTTGAAAATTATTTTTTGAATAATTTACTATAGAAAAGGCAATCCCTGGCGCACATAAAATTTGCGACAGTATAAAATTATTTTTTGAATAATTTACTATAGAAAAGGCAATCCCTGGCGCACATAAAATTTGCGACAGTATAAAATTAGTTTTTGAAAAATTTACTGTAGAAAAGGCAATCCCTGGGATATTTAAAATTTGCGACAGTATAAAATTATTTTTTGAATAATTTACTATAGAAAAGGCAATCCCTGGGATATTTAAAATTTGCGACAGTATAAAATTATTTTTTGAATAATTTACTATAGAAAAGGCAATCCCTGGGATATTTAAAATTTGTGACAGTTGAAAATTATTTTTTGAATAATTTACTATATAAAAGGCAATCCCTGGCGCACATAAAATTTGCGACAGTATAAAATTATTTTTTGAATAATTTACTATAGAAAAGGCAATCCCTGGGATATTTAAAATTTGCGACAGTATAAAATTAGTTTTTGAATAATTTACTATAGAAAAGGCAATCCCTGGGATATTTAAAATTTGCGACAGTTGAAAATTATTTTTTGAATAATTTACTATAGAAAAGGCAATCCCTGGGATATTTAAAATTTGCGACAGTATAAAATTATTTTTTGAATAATTTACTATAGAAAAGGCAATCCCTGGGATATTTAAAATTTGTGACAGTTGAAAATTATTTTTTGAATAATTTACTATATAAAAGGCAATCCCTGGCGTAATTAAAATTTGCGACAGTATAAAATTATTTTTTGAATAATTTACTATAGAAAAGGCAATCCCTGGGATATTTAAAATTTGCGACAGTATAAAATTAGTTTTTGAATAATTTACTATAGAAAAGGCAATCCCTGGGATATTTAAAATTTGCGACAGTTGAAAATTATTTTTTGAATAATTTACTATAGAAAAGGCAATCCCTGGCGCAATTAAAATTTGTGACAGTTGAAAATTATTTTTTGAAAAATTTACTATAGAAAAGGCAATCCCTGGCGCAATTAAAATTTGCGACAGTATAAAATTAGTTTTTGAATAATTTACTGTAGAAAAGGCAATCCCTGGGATATTTAAAATTTGCGACAGTATAAAATTATTTTTTGAATAATTTACTATAGAAAAGGCAATCCCTGGGATATTTAAAATTTGCGACAGTATAAAATTATTTTTTGAATAATTTACTATAGAAAAGGCAATCCCTGGGATATTTAAAATTTGCGACAGTATAAAATTAGTTTTTGAAAAATTTACTATATAAAAGGCAATCCCTGGCGTAATTAAAATTTGCGACACTATAAAATTATTTTTTGAATAATTTACTATAGAAAAGGCAATCCCTGGCGCACATAAAATTTGCGACAGTATAAAATTAGTTTTTGAATAATTTACTATAGAAAAGGCAATCCCTGGCGCACATAAAATTTGCGACAGTTGAAAATTATTTTTTGAATAATTTACTATAGAAAAGGCAATCCCTGGCGCACATAAAATTTGCGACAGTATAAAATTATTTTTTGAATAATTTACTATAGAAAAGGCAATCCCTGGCGCACATAAAATTTGCGACAGTATAAAATTAGTTTTTGAAAAATTTACTGTAGAAAAGGCAATCCCTGGGATATTTAAAATTTGCGACAGTATAAAATTATTTTTTGAATAATTTACTATAGAAAAGGCAATCCCTGGCGCACATAAAATTTGCGACAGTATAAAATTATTTTTTGAATAATTTACTATAGAAAAGGCAATCCCTGGCGCAATTAAAATTTGCGACAGTATAAAATTATTTTTTGAATAATTTACTATAGAAAAGGCAATCCCTGGCGCAATTAAAATTTGCGACAGTATAAAATTATTTTTTGAATAATTTACTATATAAAAGGCAATCCCTGGCGCAATTAAAATTTGCGACAGTAGAAAATTAGTTTTTGAATAATTTACTGTAGAAAAGGCAATCCCTGGGATATTTAAAATTTGCGACAGTATAAAATTAGTTTTTGAATAATTTACTATAGAAAAGGCAATCCCTGGCGCAATTAAAATTTGTGACAGTTGAAAATTATTTTTTGAATAATTTACTATAGAAAAGGCAATCCCTGGCGCAATTAAAATTTGTGACAGTTGAAAATTATTTTTTGAATAATTTACTATAGAAAAGGCAATCCCTGGCGCAATTAAAATTTGCGACAGTATAAAATTAGTTTTTGAATAATTTACTGTAGAAAAGGCAATCCCTGGGATATTTAAAATTTGCGACAGTATAAAATTATTTTTTGAATAATTTACTATAGAAAAGGCAATCCCTGGGATATTTAAAATTTGCGACAGTATAAAATTAGTTTTTGAATAATTTACTGTAGAAAAGGCAATCCCTGGCGCAATTAAAATTTGTGACAGTTGAAAATTATTTTTTTGAATAATTTACTATAGAAAAGGCAATCCCTGGCGTAATTAAAATTTGCGACAGTATAAAATTAGTTTTTTGAAAAATTTACTGTAGAAAAGGCAATCCCTGGCGCAATTAAAATTTGCGACAGTATAAAATTAGTTTTTGAAAAATTTACTATATAAAAGGCAATCCCTGGCGTAATTAAAATTTGCGACAGTATAAAATTATTTTTTGAATAATTTACTATAGAAAAGGCAATCCCTGGGATATTTAAAATTTGCGACAGTATAAAATTAGTTTTGAAAAATTTACTATATAAAAGGCAATCCCTGGCGTAATTAAAATTTGCGACAGTATAAAATTATTTTTTGAATAATTTACTATAGAAAAGGCAATCCCTGGGATATTTAAAATTTGCGACAGTATAAAATTAGTTTTTTGAATAATTTACTATAGGAAAGGCAATCCCTGGCGTAATTAAAATTTGCGACAGTATAAAATTATTTTTTGAATAATTTACTATAGAAAAGGCAATCCCTGGGATATTTAAAATTTGTGACAGTTGAAAATTATTTTTTGAATAATTTACTATAGAAAAGGCAATCCCTGGCGCAATTAAAATTTGCGACAGTATAAAATTAGTTTTTGAATAATTTACTGTAGAAAAGGCAATCCCTGGGATATTTAAAATTTGCGACAGTATAAAATTATTTTTTGAATAATTTACTATAGAAAAGGCAATCCCTGGGATATTTAAAATTTGCGACAGTATAAAATTAGTTTTTGAATAATTTACTGTAGAAAAGGCATCCCTGGCGCAATTAAAATTTGTGACAGTTGAAAATTATTTTTTGAATAATTTACTATAGAAAAGGCAATCCCTGGCGTAATTAAAATTTGCGACAGTATAAAATTAGTTTTTGAATAATTTACTGTAGAAAAGGCAATCCCTGGCGCACATAAAATTTGCGACAGTATAAAATTAGTTTTTGAAAAATTTACTGTAGAAAAGGCAATCCCTGGCGCAATTAAAATTTGCGACAGTATAAAATTAGTTTTTGAAAAATTTACTATATAAAAGGCAATCCCTGGCGTAATTAAAATTTGCGACAGTATAAAATTATTTTTTTGAATAATTTACTATAGAAAAGGCAATCCCCTGGGATATTTAAAATTTGCGACAGTATAAAATTAGTTTTTGAAAAATTTACTATATAAAAGGCAATCCCTGGCGTAATTAAAATTTGCGACAGTATAAAATTATTTTTTGAATAATTTACTATAGAAAAGGCAATCCCTGGGATATTTAAAATTTGCGACAGTATAAAATTAGTTTTTGAATAATTTACTATAGGAAAGGCAATCCCTGGCGCACATAAAATTTGTGACAGTTGAAAATTAGTTTTTGAATAATTTACTATAGAAAAGTCAATCCCTGGCGCAATTAAAATTTCGTGACAGTTGAAAAATTAGTTTTTGAATAATTTACTGTAGAAAAGGCAATCCCTGGCGCAATTAAAATTTGCGACAGTATTAAAATTAGTTTTTGAAAAATTTACTATATAAAAAGGCAATCCCTGGCGTAATTAAAATTTGCGACAGTATAAAATTATTTTTTGAATAATTTACTATAGAAAAGGCAATCCCTGGGATATTTAAAATTTGTGACAGTTGAAAATTATTTTTTGAATAATTTACTATAGAAAAGGCAATCCCTGGCGCAATTAAAATTTGCGACAGTATAAAATTAGTTTTTGAATAATTACTGTAGAAAGGGCATCCCTGGGATATTTAAAATTTGCGACAGTATAAAATTATTTTTTGAATAATTTACTATAGAAAAGGCAATCCCTGGGATATTTAAAATTTGCGACCAGTATAAAATTAGTTTTTGAATAATTTACTGTAGAAAAGGCAATCCCTGGCGCAATTAAAATTTGTGACAGTTGAAAATTAGTTTTGAATAATTTACTATAGAAAAGGCAATCCCTGGCGTAATTAAAATTTGCGACAGTATAAAATTAGTTTTTGAATAATTTACTGTAGAAAAGGCAATCCCTGGCGCAATTAAAATTTGCGACAGTATAAAATTATTTTTTGAATAATTTACTATAGAAAAGGCAATCCCTGGCAGCAATTAAAATTTGCGACAGTATAAAATTATTTTTTGAATAATTTACTATAGAAAAGGCAATCCCTGGGATATTTAAAATTTGCGACAGTATAAAATTATTTTTTGAATAATTTACTATATAAAAGGCAATCCCTGGCGCACATTAAATTTGCGACAGTATAAAATTAGTTTTTGAATAATTTACTGTAGAAAAGGCAATCCCTGGCGTAATTAAAATTTGCGACAGTATAAAATTATTTTTTGAATAATTTACTATAGAAAAGGCAATCCCTGGGATATTTAAAATTTGCGACAGTATAAAATTAGTTTTTGAATAATTTACTATAGAAAAGGCAATCCCTGGCGCACATAAAATTTGTGACAGTTGAAAATTAGTTTTTGAATAATTTACTATAGAAAAGTCAATCCCTGGCGCAATTAAAATTTGTGACAGTTGAAAATTAGTTTTTGAATAATTTACTGTAGAAAAGGCAATCCCTGGCGCAATTAAAATTTGCGACAGTATAAAATTAGTTTTTGAAAAATTTACTATATAAAAGGCAATCCCTGGCGTAATTAATATTTGCGACAGTATAAAATTATTTTTTGAATAATTTACTATAGAAAAGGCAATCCCTGGGATATTTAAAATTTGTGACAGTTGAAAATTATTTTTTGAATAATTTACTATAGAAAAGGCAATCCCTGGCGCAATTAAAATTTGCGACAGTATAAAATTAGTTTTTGAATAATTTACTGTAGAAAAGGCAATCCCTGGGATATTTAAAATTTGCGACAGTATAAAATTATTTTTTGAATAATTTACTATAGAAAAGGCAATCCCTGGGATATTTAAAATTTGCGACAGTATAAAATTAGTTTTTGAATAATTTACTGTAGAAAAGGCAATCCCTGGCGCAATTAAAATTTGTGACAGTTGAAAATTATTTTTTGAATAATTTACTATAGAAAAGGCAATCCCTGGCGTAATTAAAATTTGCGACAGTATAAAATTAGTTTTTGAATAATTTACTGTAGAAAAGGCAATCCCTGGCGCACATAAAATTTGCGACAGTATAAAATTAGTTTTTGAAAAATTTACTGTAGAAAAGGCAATCCCTGGCGCAATTAAAATTTGCGACAGTATAAAATTAGTTTTTGAAAAATTTACTATATAAAAGGCAATCCCTGGCGTAATTAAAATTTGCGACAGTATAAAATTATTTTTTGAATAATTTACTATAGAAAAGGCAATCCCTGGCGCAATTAAAATTTGTGACAGTTGAAAATTATTTTTTGAATAATTTACTATAGAAAAGGCAATCCCTGGGATATTTAAAATTTGCGACAGTATAAAATTATTTTTTGAATAATTTACTATAGAAAAGGCAATCCCTGGCGCACATAAAATTTGCGACAGTATAAAATTAGTTTTTGAATAATTTACTATAGAAAAGGCAATCCCTGGCGCAATTAAAATTTGCGACAGTATAAAATTAGTTTTTGAATAATTTACTATAGAAAAGGCAATCCCTGGCGCAATTAAAATTTGTGACAGTTGAAAATTATTTTTTGAATAATTTACTATAGAAAAGGCAATCCCTGGCGCAATTAAAATTTGTGACAGTTGAAAATTATTTTTTGAATAATTTACTATAGAAAAGGCAATCCCTGGCGCAATTAAAATTTGTGACAGTTGAAAATTAGTTTTTGAATAATTTACTATAGAAAAGGCAATCCCTGGCGCAATTAAAATTTGCGACAGTAGAAAATTATTTTTTGAATAATTTACTATAGAAAAGGCAATCCCTGGCGCAATTAAAATTTGCGACAGTATAAAATTAGTTTTTGAATAATTTACTATAGAAAAGGCAATCCCTGGCGCACATAAAATTTGTGACAGTTGAAAATTATTTTTTGAATAATTTACTATAGAAAAGGCAATCCCTGGGATATTTAAAATTTGCGACAGTATAAAATTATTTTTTGAATAATTTACTGTAGAAAAGGCAATCCCTGGCGCAATTAAAATTTGCGACAGTAGAAAATTATTTTTTGAAAAATTTACTATATAAAAGGCAATCCCTGGCGCACATAAAATTTGCGACAGTAGAAAATTATTTTTTGAATAATTTACTATATAAAAGGCAATCCCTGGCGCAATTAAAATTTGCGACAGTAGAAAATTATTTTTTGAAAAATTTACTATATAAAAGGCAATCCCTGGCGCACATAAAATTTGCGACAGTATAAAATTAGTTTTTGAATAATTTACTATAGAAAAGGCAATCCCTGGCGCAATTAAAATTTGCGACAGTATAAAATTAGTTTTTGAATAATTTACTGTAGAAAAGGCAATCCCTGGCGCACATAAAATTTGCGACAGTATAAAATTAGTTTTTGAATAATTTACTATAGAAAAGGCAATCCCTGGCGCAATTAAAATTTGCGACAGTATAAAATTAGTTTTTGAATAATTTACTATAGAAAAGGCAATCCCTGGCGCAATTAAAATTTGTGACAGTTGAAAATTATTTTTTGAATAATTTACTATAGAAAAGGCAATCCCTGGCGCAATTAAAATTTGTGACAGTTGAAAATTATTTTTTGAATAATTTACTATAGAAAAGGCAATCCCTGGCGCAATTAAAATTTGTGACAGTTGAAAATTATTTTTTGAATAATTTACTATAGAAAAGTCAATCCCTGGCGCAATTAAAATTTGTGACAGTTGAAAATTATTTTTTGAATAATTTACTATAGAAAAGGCAATCCCTGGCGCAATTAAAATTTGCGACAGTATAAAATTAGTTTTTGAATAATTTACTATAGAAAAGGCAATCCCTGGCGCACATAAAATTTGTGACAGTTGAAAATTATTTTTTGAATAATTTACTATAGAAAAGGCAATCCCTGGGATATTTAAAATTTGCGACAGTATAAAATTATTTTTTGAATAATTTACTGTAGAAAAGGCAATCCCTGGGATATTTAAAATTTGCGACAGTATAAAATTAGTTTTTGAATAATTTACTATAGAAAAGGCAATCCCTGGCGCAATTAAAATTTGTGACAGTTGAAAATTATTTTTTGAATAATTTACTGTAGAAAAGGCAATCCCTGGCGCAATTAAAATTTGCGACAGTATAAAATTAGTTTTTGAATAATTTACTATAGAAAAGGCAATCCCTGGCGCACATAAAATTTGCGACAGTATAAAATTAGTTTTTGAAAAATTTACTATATAAAAGGCAATCCCTGGCGCAATTAAAATTTGCGACAGTAGAAAATTATTTTTTGAAAAATTTACTATATAAAAGGCAATCCCTGGCGCACATAAAATTTGCGACAGTATAAAATTAGTTTTTGAATAATTTACTATAGAAAAGGCAATCCCTGGCGCAATTAAAATTTGCGACAGTATAAAATTAGTTTTTGAATAATTTACTGTAGAAAAGGCAATCCCTGGCGCACATAAAATTTGCGACAGTAGAAAATTATTTTTTGAATAATTTACTATAGAAAAGGCAATCCCTAGCGCACATAAAATTTGCGACAGTATAAAATTAGTTTTTGAATAATTTACTATAGAAAAGGCAATCCCTGGCGCAATTAAAATTTGCGACAGTATAAAATTAGTTTTTGAATAATTTACTGTAGAAAAGGCAATCCCTGGCGCACATAAAATTTGCGACAGTAGAAAATTATTTTTTGAATAATTTACTATAGAAAAGGCAATCCCTGGCGCACATAAAATTTGCGACAGTGTAAAATTAGTTTTTGAATAATTTACTATAGAAAAGGCAATCCCTGGCGCAATTAAAATTTGCGACAGTAGAAAATTATTTTTTGAATAATTTACTATAGAAAAGGCAATCCCTGGCGCACATAAAATTTGCGACAGTAGAAAATTATTTTTTGAATAATTTACTGTAGAAAAGGCAATCCCTGGGATATTTAAAATTTGTGACAGTTGAAAATTATTTTTTGAATAATTTACTATAGAAAAGGCAATCCCTGGCGCAATTAAAATTTGTGACAGTTGAAAATTATTTTTTGAATAATTTACTATAGAAAAGGCAATCCTTGGCGCAATTAAAATTTGTGACAGTTGAAAATTATTTTTTGAATAATTTACTATAGAAAAGGCAATCCCTGGCGTAATTAAAATTTGTGACAGTTGAAAATTATTTTTTGAATAATTTACTATAGAAAAGGCAATCCCTGGCGCAATTAAAATTTGCGACAGTATAAAATTATTTTTTGAATAATTTACTATAGAAAAGGCAATCCCTGGCGCAATTAAAATTTGCGACAGTATAAAATTATTTTTTGAATAATTTACTGTAGAAAAGGCAATCCCTGGCGCAATTAAAATTTGCGACAGTATAAAATTAGTTTTTGAATAATTTACTATAGAAAAGGCAATCCCTGGCGCACATAAAATTTGCGACAGTATAAAATTAGTTTTTGAATAATTTACTATAGAAAAGGCAATCCCTGGCGTAATTAAAATTTGCGACAGTATAAAATTAGTTTTTGAATAATTTACTATAGAAAAGGCAATCCCTGGCGCAATTAAAATTTGTGACAGTTGAAAATTAGTTTTTGAAAAATTTACTGTAGAAAAGGCAATCCCTGGGATATTTAAAATTTGCGACAGTAGAAAATTAGTTTTTGAATAATTTACTATAGAAAAGGCAATCCCTGGCGCACATAAAATTTGCGACAGTATAAAATTATTTTTTGAATAATTTACTGTAGAAAAGGCAATCCCTGGCGCAATTAAAATTTGCGACAGTATAAAATTAGTTTTTGAATAATTTACTGTAGAAAAGGCAATCCCTGGCGCAATTAAAATTTGTGACAGTTGAAAATTATTTTTTGAATAATTTACTATAGAAAAGGCAATCCCTGGGATATTTAAAATTTGCGACAGTATAAAATTATTTTTTGAATAATTTACTATAGAAAAGGCAATCCCTGGCGCAATTAAAATTTGCGACAGTATAAAATTATTTTTTGAATAATTTACTATAGAAAAGGCAATCCCTGGGATATTTAAAATTTGCGACAGTATAAAATTATTTTTTGAATAATTTACTATAGAAAAGGCAATCCCTGGCGCAATTAAAATTTGCGACAGTATAAAATTATTTTTTGAATAATTTACTATAGAAAAGGCAATCCCTGGGATATTTAAAATTTGCGACAGTATAAAATTAGTTTTTGAATAATTTACTATAGAAAAGGCAATCCCTGGCGCAATTAAAATTTGTGACAGTTGAAAATTATTTTTTGAATAATTTACTATAGAAAAGGCAATCCCTGGCGCAATTAAAATTTGCGACAGTATAAAATTAGTTTTTGAAAAATTTACTATAGAAAAGGCAATCCCTGGCGTAATTAAAATTTGTGACAGTTGAAAATTATTTTTTGAATAATTTACTATAGAAAAGGCAATCCCTGGCGCACATAAAATTTGCGACAGTATAAAATTAGTTTTTGAATAATTTACTATAGAAAAGGCAATCCCTGGCGCACATAAAATTTGCGACAGTATAAAATTAGTTTTTGAATAATTTACTATAGAAAAGGCAATCCCTGGGATATTTAAAATTTGCGACAGTATAAAATTAGTTTTTGAATAATTTACTATAGAAAAGGCAATCCCTGGCGCAATTAAAATTTGCGACAGTATAAAATTATTTTTTGAATAATTTACTATAGAAAAGGCAATCCCTGGCGCACATAAAATTTGTGACAGTATAAAATTAGTTTTTGAATAATTTACTATAGAAAAGGCAATCCCTGGCGCAATTAAAATTTGCGACAGTAGAAAATTAGTTTTTGAATAATTTACTATATAAAAGGCAATCCCTGGCGCACATAAAATTTGCGACAGTATAAAATTAGTTTTTGAAAAATTTACTATAGAAAAGGCAATCCCTGGGATATTTAAAATTTGCGACAGTATAAAATTAGTTTTTGAATAATTTACTATATAAAAGGCAATCCCTGGCGTAATTAAAATTTGCGACAGTAGAAAATTAGTTTTTGAATAATTTACTATAGAAAAGGCAATCCCTGGCGCAATTAAAATTTGTGACAGTATAAAATTATTTTTTGAATAATTTACTGTAGAAAAGGCAATCCCTGGCGCAATTAAAATTTGTGACAGTTGAAAATTAGTTTTTGAATAATTTACTATAGAAAAGTCAATCCCTGGCGCAATTAAAATTTGTGACAGTTGAAAATTATTTTTTGAATAATTTACTATAGAAAAGGCAATCCCTGGCGCAATTAAAATTTGTGACAGTTGAAAATTATTTTTTGAATAATTTACTATAGAAAAGGCAATCCCTGGCGCACATAAAATTTGCGACAGTATAAAATTAGTTTTTGAATAATTTACTATAGAAAAGGCAATCCCTGGCGCAATTAAAATTTGTGACAGTATAAAATTATTTTTTGAATAATTTACTGTAGAAAAGGCAATCCCTGGCGCAATTAAAATTTGTGACAGTTCAAAATTAGTTTTTGAATAATTTACTATAGAAAAGTCAATCCCTGGCGCAATTAAAATTTGTGACAGTTGAAAATTATTTTTTGAATAATTTACTATAGAAAAGGCAATCCCTGGCGCAATTAAAATTTGCGACAGTAGAAAATTAGTTTTTGAATAATTTACTATATAAAAGGCAATCCCTGGCGCACATAAAATTTGCGACAGTAGAAAATTATTTTTTGAATAATTTACTATAGAAAAGGCAATCCCTGGCGCAATTAAAATTTGCGACAGTATAAAATTATTTTTTGAATAATTTACTATAGAAAAGGCAATCCCTGGCGCAATTAAAATTTGCGACAGTATAAAATTAGTTTTTGAATAATTTACTATAGAAAAGTCAATCCCTGGCGCAATTAAAATTTGTGACAGTTGAAAATTATTTTTTGAATAATTTACTATAGAAAAGTCAATCCCTGGCGCAATTAAAATTTGTGACAGTTGAAAATTAGTTTTTGAATAATTTACTATAGAAAAGGCAATCCCTGGGATATTTAAAATTTGCGACAGTAGAAAATTAGTTTTTGAATAATTTACTATATAAAAGGCAATCCCTGGCGTAATTAAAATTTGTGACAGTTGAAAATTATTTTTTGAATAATTTACTATAGAAAAGGCAATCCCTGGGATATTTAAAATTTGTGACAGTATAAAATTAGTTTTTGAATAATTTACTATAGAAAAGGCAATCCCTGGCGCAATTAAAATTTGCGACAGTATAAAATTAGTTTTTGAATAATTTACTGTAGAAAAGGCAATCCCTGGGATATTTAAAATTTGCGACAGTATACAATTAGTTTTTGAATAATTTACTATAGAAAAGGCAATCCCTGGCGCACATAAAATTTGTGACAGTTGAAAATTATTTTTTGAATAATTTACTATAGAAAAGGCAATCCCTGGCGTAATTAAAATTTGCGACAGTATAAAATTAGTTTTTGAAAAATTTACTGTAGAAAAGGCAATCCCTGGGATATTTAAAATTTGCGACAGTAGAAAATTAGTTTTTGAAAAATTTACTATATAAAAGGCAATCCCTGGCGTAATTAAAATTTGCGACAGTAGAAAATTATTTTTTGAATAATTTACTATATAAAAGGCAATCCCTGGGATATTTAAAATTTGCGACAGTAGAAAATTATTTTTTGAATAATTTACTATAGAAAAGGCAATCCCTGGCGCACATAAAATTTGTGACAGTAGAAAATTAGTTTTTGAAAAATTTACTATATAAAAGGCAATCCCTGGGATATTTAAAATTTGCGACAGTAGAAAATTATTTTTTGAATAATTTACTATAGAAAAGTCAATCCCTGGCGCAATTAAAATTTGTGACAGTTGAAAATTATTTTTTGAATAATTTACTATAGAAAAGGCAATCCCTGGCGTAATTAAAATTTGCGACAGTATAAAATTAGTTTTTGAATAATTTACTGTAGAAAAGGCAATCCCTGGCGCACATAAAATTTGCGACAGTATAAAATTATTTTTTGAATAATTTACTATAGAAAAGGCAATCCCTGGCGCACATAAAATTTGCGACAGTATAAAATTAGTTTTTGAAAAATTTACTATAGAAAAGACAATCCCTGGGATATTTAAAATTTGCGACAGTATAAAATTAGTTTTTGAATAATTTACTATAGAAAAGGCAATCCCTGGCGCAATTAAAATTTGTGACAGTTGGAAATTATTTTTTGAATAATTTACTATAGAAAAGGCAATCCCTGGCGCAATTAAAATTTGTGACAGTTGAAAATTATTTTTTGAATAATTTACTATATAAAAGGCAATCCCTGGCGCACATAAAATTTTGCGACAGTATAAAATTAGTTTTTGAAAAATTTACTATAGAAAAGGCAATCCCTGGGATATTTATAATTTGCGACAGTATAAAATTAGTTTTTGAATAATTTACTATATAAAAGGCAATCCCTGGCGTAATTAAAATTTGCGACAGTATAAAATTATTTTTTGAATAATTTACTATATAAAAGGCAATCCCTGGCGCAATTAAAATTTGCGACAGTAGAAAATTATTTTTTGAATAATTTACTATAGAAAAGGCAATCCCTGGCGCAATTAAAATTTGCGACAGTATAAAATTAGTTTTTGAAAAATTTACTATATAAAAGGCAATCCCTGGCGCAATTAAAATTTGTGACAGTTGAAAATTATTTTTTGAATAATTTACTGTAGAAAAGGCAATCCCTGGCGCAATTAAAATTTGCGACAGTAGAAAATTAGTTTTTGAATAATTTACTATAGAAAAGGCAATCCCTGGCGCAATTAAAATTTGTGACAGTATAAAATTATTTTTTGAATAATTTACTGTAGAAAAGGCAATCCCTGGCGTAATTAAAATTTGCGACAGTATAAAATTAGTTTGTGAAAAATTTACTATATAAAAGGCAATCCCTGGCGTAATTAAAATTTGTGACAGTTGAAAATTATTTTTTGAATAATTTACTGTAGAAAAGGCAATCCCTGGCGCAATTAAAATTTGCGACAGTATAAAATTATTTTTTGAATAATTTACTGTAGAAAAGGCAATCCCTGGCGTAATTAAAATTTGCGACAGTATAAAATTATTTTTTGAATAATTTACTATATAAAAGGCAATCCCTGGCGCAATTAAAATTTGCGACAGTAGAAAATTATTTTTTGAATAATTTACTATAGAAAAGGCAATCCCTGGCGCAATTAAAATTTGCGACAGTATAAAATTAGTTTTTGAAAAATTTACTATAGAAAAGGCAATCCCTGGCGTAATTAAAATTTGCGACAGTTGAAAATTATTTTTTGAATAATTTACTATAGAAAAGGCAATCCCTGGCGCAATTAAAATTTGCGACAGTAGAAAATTAGTTTTTGAAAAATTTACTATATAAAAGGCAATCCCTGGCGTAATTAAAATTTGCGACAGTAGAAAATTAGTTTTTGAAAAATTTACTATAGAAAAGGCAATCCCTGGCGCAATTAAAATTTGCGACAGTAGAAAATTAGTTTTTGAATAATTTACTATAGAAAAGTCAATCCCTGGCGCAATTAAAATTTGCGACAGTAGAAAATTATTTTTTGAATAATTTACTATAGAAAAGGCAATCCCTGGCGCACATAAAATTTGCGACAGTATAAAATTATTTTTTGAATAATTTACTATAGAAAAGGCAATCCCTGGCGTAATTAAAATTTGTGACAGTATAAAATTAGTTTTTGAAAAATTTACTATATAAAAGGCAATCCCTGGCGCAATTAAAATTTGCGACAGTAGAAAATTATTTTTTGAATAATTTACTATAGAAAAGGCAATCCCTGGCGCAATTAAAATTTGCGACAGTATAAAATTAGTTTTTGAAAAATTTACTATATAAAAGGCAATCCCTGGCGCAATTAAAATTTGCGACAGTAGAAAATTATTTTTTGAATAATTTACTATAGAAAAGGCAATCCCTGGCGCAATTAAAATTTGCGACAGTATAAAATTAGTTTTTGAAAAATTTACTATATAAAAGGCAATCCCTGGCGCAATTAAAATTTGTGACAGTTGAAAATTATTTTTTGAATAATTTACTGTAGAAAAGGCAATCCCTGGCGCAATTAAAATTTGCGACAGTAGAAAATTAGTTTTTGAATAATTTACTATAGAAAAGGCAATCCCTGGCGCAATTAAAATTTGTGACAGTATAAAATTATTTTTTGAATAATTTACTGTAGAAAAGGCAATCCCTGGCGTAATTAAAATTTGCGACAGTATAAAATTAGTTTTTGAAAAATTTACTATATAAAAGGCAATCCCTGGCGTAATTAAAATTTGTGACAGTTGAAAATTATTTTTTGAATAATTTACTGTAGAAAAGGCAATCCCTGGCGCAATTAAAATTTGCGACAGTATAAAATTATTTTTTGAATAATTTACTGTAGAAAAGGCAATCCCTGGCGTAATTAAAATTTGCGACAGTATAAAATTATTTTTTGAATAATTTACTATATAAAAGGCAATCCCTGGCGCAATTAAAATTTGCGACAGTAGAAAATTATTTTTTGAATAATTTACTATAGAAAAGGCAATCCCTGGCGCAATTAAAATTTGCGACAGTATAAAATTAGTTTTTGAAAAATTTACTATATAAAAGGCAATCCCTGGCGCAATTAAAATTTGTGACAGTATAAAATTATTTTTTGAATAATTTACTGTAGAAAAGGCAATCCCTGGCGTAATTAAAATTTGCGACAGTATAAAATTATTTTTTGAATAATTTACTATAGAAAAGTCAATCCCTGGCGCAATTAAAATTTGCGACAGTAGAAAATTATTTTTTGAATAATTTACTATAGAAAAGGCAATCCCTGGCGTAATTAAAATTTGTGACAGTATAAAATTATTTTTTGAATAATTTACTGTAGAAAAGGCAATCCCTGGCGCAATTAAAATTTGCGACAGTATAAAATTATTTTTTGAATAATTTACTATAGAAAAGGCAATCCCTGGCGTAATTAAAATTTGCGACAGTATAAAATTATTTTTTGAATAATTTACTATATAAAAGGCAATCCCTGGCGCAATTAAAATTTGCGACAGTAGAAAATTATTTTTTGAATAATTTACTATAGAAAAGGCAATCCCTGGCGCAATTAAAATTTGCGACAGTATAAAATTAGTTTTTGAAAAATTTACTATATAAAAGGCAATCCCTGGCGCAATTAAAATTTGTGACAGTTGAAAATTATTTTTTGAATAATTTACTGTAGAAAAGGCAATCCCTGGCGCAATTAAAATTTGCGACAGTAGAAAATTAGTTTTTGAATAATTTACTATAGAAAAGGCAATCCCTGGCGCAATTAAAATTTGTGACAGTATAAAATTATTTTTTGAATAATTTACTGTAGAAAAGGCAATCCCTGGCGTAATTAAAATTTGCGACAGTATAAAATTAGTTTTTGAAAAATTTACTATATAAAAGGCAATCCCTGGCGTAATTAAAATTTGTGACAGTTGAAAATTATTTTTTGAATAATTTACTGTAGAAAAGGCAATCCCTGGCGCAATTAAAATTTGCGACAGTATAAAATTATTTTTTGAATAATTTACTGTAGAAAAGGCAATCCCTGGCGTAATTAAAATTTGCGACAGTATAAAATTATTTTTTGAATAATTTACTATATAAAAGGCAATCCCTGGCGCAATTAAAATTTGCGACAGTAGAAAATTATTTTTTGAATAATTTACTATAGAAAAGGCAATCCCTGGCGCAATTAAAATTTGCGACAGTATAAAATTAGTTTTTGAAAAATTTACTATAGAAAAGGCAATCCCTGGCGTAATTAAAATTTGCGACAGTTGAAAATTATTTTTTGAATAATTTACTATAGAAAAGGCAATCCCTGGCGCAATTAAAATTTGCGACAGTAGAAAATAAGTTTTTGAAAAATTTACTATATAAAAGGCAATCCCTGGCGTAATTAAAATTTGCGACAGTAGAAAATTAGTTTTTGAAAAATTTACTATAGAAAAGGCAATCCCTGGCGCAATTAAAATTTGCGACAGTAGAAAATTAGTTTTTGAATAATTTACTATAGAAAAGTCAATCCCTGGCGCAATTAAAATTTGCGACAGTAGAAAATTATTTTTTGAATAATTTACTATAGAAAAGGCAATCCCTGGCGCACATAAAATTTGCGACAGTATAAAATTATTTTTTGAATAATTTACTATAGAAAAGGCAATCCCTGGCGTAATTAAAATTTGTGACAGTATAAAATTAGTTTTTGAAAAATTTACTATATAAAAGGCAATCCCTGGCGCAATTAAAATTTGCGACAGTAGAAAATTATTTTTTGAATAATTTACTATAGAAAAGGCAATCCCTGGCGCAATTAAAATTTGCGACAGTATAAAATTAGTTTTTGAAAAATTTACTATATAAAAGGCAATCCCTGGCGCAATTAAAATTTGCGACAGTAGAAAATTATTTTTTGAATAATTTACTATAGAAAAGGCAATCCCTGGCGCAATTAAAATTTGCGACAGTATAAAATTAGTTTTTGAAAAATTTACTATATGAAAGGCAATCCCTGGCGCAATTAAAATTTGTGACAGTATAAAATTATTTTTTGAATAATTTACTATAGAAAAGGCAATCCCTGGCGCAATTAAAATTTGTGACAGTATAAAATTATTTTTTGAATAATTTACTATAGAAAAGTCAATCCCTGGGATATTTAAAATTTGTGACAGTATAAAATTATTTTTTGAAAAATTTACTGTAGAAAAGGCAATCCCTGGCGTAATTAAAATTTGCGACAGTATAAAATTATTTTTTGAATAATTTACTATAGAAAAGGCAATCCCTGGCGCAATTAAAATTTGCGACAGTATAAAATTAGTTTTTGAAAAATTTACTGTAGAAAAGGCAATCCCTGGCGCAATTAAAATTTGCGACAGTAGAAAATTATTTTTTGAATAATTTACTGTAGAAAAGGCAATCCCTGGGATATTTAAAATTTGCGACAGTATAAAATTATTTTTTGAATAATTTACTATAGAAAAGGCAATCCCTGGCGCACATAAAATTTGCGACAGTATAAAATTAGTTTTTGAAAAATTTACTATAGAAAAGGCAATCCCTGGCGCACATAAAATTTGCGACAGTATAAAATTAGTTTTTGAAAAATTTACTGTAGAAAAGGCAATCCCTGGGATATTTAAAATTTGCGACAGTATAAAATTATTTTTTGAATAATTTACTATAGAAAAGGCAATCCCTGGCGCACATAAAATTTGCGACAGTATAAAATTAGTTTTTGAAAAATTTACTGTAGAAAAGGCAATCCCTGGCGCAATTAAAATTTGCGACAGTATAAAATTAGTTTTTGAAAAATTTACTATAGAAAAGGCAATCCCTGGCGCACATAAAATTTGCGACAGTATAAAATTAGTTTTTGAAAAATTTACTATAGAAAAGGCAATCCCTGGCGCAATTAAAATTTGCGACAGTAGAAAATTATTTTTTGAATAATTTACTGTAGAAAAGGCAATCCCTGGCGCAATTAAAATTTGTGACAGTTGAAAATTATTTTTTGAATAATTTACTATAGAAAAGGCAATCCCTGGCGCAATTAAAATTTGCGACAGTATAAAATTAGTTTTTGAAAAATTTACTATAGAAAAGGCAATCCCCTGGCGCAATTAAAATTTGCGACAGTATAAAATTAGTTTTTGAATAATTTACTATAGAAAAGGCAATCCCTGGCGCAATTAAAATTTGTGACAGTTGAAAATTATTTTTGAATAATTTACTATAGAAAAGGCAATCCCTGGCGCAATTAAAATTTGTGACAGTTGAAAATTATTTTTTGAATAATTTACTATAGAAAAGGCAATCCCTGGATATTTAAAATTTGTGACAGTATAAAATTATTTTTTGAATAATTTACTATATAAAAGGCAATCCCTGGCGCAATTAAAATTTGCGACAGTATAAAATTATTTTTTGAATAATTTACTATAGAAAAGGCAATCCCTGGCGCAATTAAAATTTGTGACAGTTGAAAATTATTTTTTGAATAATTTACTATAGAAAAGGCAATCCCTGGCGCAATTAAAATTTGCGACAGTATAAAATTAGTTTTTGAAAAATTTACTATAGAAAAGGCAATCCCTGGCGCAATTAAAATTTGCGACAGTATAAAATTAGTTTTTGAATAATTTACTATAGAAAAGGCAATCCCTGGCGCAATTAAAATTTGCGACAGTATAAAATTAGTTTTTGAAAAATTTACTATAGAAAAGGCAATCCCTGGCGCAATTAAAATTTGCGACAGTATAAAATTAGTTTTTGAATAATTTACTATAGAAAAGGCAATCCCTGGCGCAAATAAAATTTGTGACAGTTGAAAATTATTTTTTGAATAATTTACTATAGAAAAGCAATCCCCTGGCGCAATTAAAATTTGTGACAGTTGAAATTATTTTTTGAATAATTTACTATAGAAAAGGCAATCCCTGGGATATTTAAAATTTGTGACAGTATAAAATTATTTTTTGAATAATTTACTATATAAAAAGGCAATCCCTGGCGCAATTAAAATTTGCGACAGTAATAAAATTATTTTTTGAATAATTTACTATAGAAAAGGCAATCCTGGCGCAATTAAAATTTGTGACAGTTGAAAATTATTTTTTGAATAATTTACTATAGAAAAGGCAATCCCTGGCGCAATTAAAATTTGCGACAGTATAAAATTAGTTTTTGAAAAATTTACTATAGAAAAGGCAATCCCTGGCGCAATTAAAATTTGCGACAGTATAAAATTAGTTTTTGAATAATTTACTATAGAAAAGGCAATCCCTGGCGCAATTAAAATTTGCGACAGTATAAAATTAGTTTTTGAAAAATTTACTATATAAAAGGCAATCCCTGGCGTAATTAAAATTTGTGACAGTTGAAAATTATTTTTTGAATAATTTACTATAGAAAAGGCAATCCCTGGCGCAATTAAAATTTGTGACAGTTGAAAATTATTTTTTGAATAATTTACTATAGAAAAGGCAATCCTGGCGCAATTAAAAATTTGTGACAGTTGAAAATTATTTTTTGAATAATTTACTATAGAAAAGGCAATCCCTGGGATATTTAAAATTTGCGACAGTATAAAATTATTTTTTGAATAATTTACTATAGAAAAGGCAATCCCTGGCGCAATTAAAATTTGCGACAGTATAAAATTAGTTTTTGAATAATTTACTATATAAAAGGCAATCCCTGGCGCAATTAAAATTTGTGACAGTTGAGAATTATTTTTTGAATAATTTACTATAGAAAAGGCAATCCCTGGGATATTTAAAAATTGCGACAGTATAAAATTATTTTTGAATAATTTACTATAGAAAAGGCAATCCCTGGCGCACATAAAATTTGCGACAGTATAAAATTATTTTTTGAATAATTTACTATAGAAAAGGCAATCCCTGGCGCAATTAAAATTTGCGACAGTATAAAATTATTTTTTGAATAATTTACTGTAGAAAAGGCAATCCCTGGCGCAATTAAAATTTGCGACAGTATAAAATTAGTTTTTGAATAATTTACTATATAAAAGGCAATCCCTGGCGCAATTAAAATTTGTGACAGTTGAAAATTATTTTTTGAATAATTTACTATAAGAAAAGGCAATCCCTGGCGCACATAAAATTTGCGACAGTATAAAATTAGTTTTTGAATAATTTACTATAGAAAAGGCAATCCCTGGCGTAATTAAAATTTGCGACAGTATAAAATTAGTTTTTGAATAATTTACTATAGAAAAGGCAATCCCTGGCGCAATTAAAATTTGTGACAGTTGAAAATTATTTTTTGAATAATTTACTATAGAAAAGGCAATCCCTGGCGCAATTAAAATTTGCGACAGTATAAAATTAGTTTTTGAAAAATTTACTATAGAAAAGGCAATCCCTGGCGCAATTAAAATTTGCGACAGTATAAAATTAGTTTTTGAATAATTTACTATAGAAAAGGCAATCCCTGGCGCAATTAAAATTTGTGACAGTTGAAAATTATTTTTTGAATAATTTACTATAGAAAAGGCAATCCCTGGCGCAATTAAAATTTGTGACAGTTGAAAATTATTTTTTGAATAATTTACTATAGAAAAGGCAATCCCTGGGATATTTAAAATTTGTGACAGTATAAAATTATTTTTTGAATAATTTACTATATAAAAGGCAATCCCTGGCGCAATTAAAATTTGCGACAGTATAAAACTATTTTTTGAATAATTTACTATAGAAAAGGCAATCGCTGGCGCAATTAAATTTGTGAGAGTTGAAAATTATTTTTTGAATAATTTACTATAGAAAAGGCAATCCCTGGCGCAATTAAAATTTGCGACAGTATAAAATTAGTTTTTGAATAATTTACTATATAAAAGGCAATCCCTGGCGCAATTAAAATTTGTGACAGTTGAAAATTATTTTTTGAATAATTTACTATAGAAAAGGCAATCCCTGGGATATTTAAAATTGCGACAGTATAAAATTATTTTTTGAATAATTTACTATAGAAAAGGCAATCCCTGGCGCACATAAAATTTGCGACAGTATAAAATTATTTTTTGAATAATTACTATAGAAAAGGCAATCCCTGGCGCAATTAAAATTTGCGACAGTATAAAATTATTTTTTGAATAATTTACTGTAGAAAAGGCAATCCCTGGCGCAATTAAAATTTGCGACAGTATAAAATTAGTTTTTGAATAATTTACTATATAAAAGGCAATCCCTGGCGCAATTAAAATTTGTGACAGTTGAAAATTATTTTTTGAATAATTTACTATAGAAAAGGCAATCCCTGGGATATTTAAAATTTGCGACAGTATAAAATTATTTTTTGAAAAATTTACTATAGAAAAGGCAATCCCTGGCGCAATTAAAATTTGCGACAGTATAAAATTAGTTTTTGAATAATTTACTATAGAAAAGGCAATCCCTGGCGCAATTAAAATTTGTGACAGTTGAAAATTATTTTTGAATAATTTACTATAGAAAAGGCAATCCCTGGCGCACATAAAATTTGCGACAGTATAAAAATTAGTTTTTGAATAATTTACTATAGAAAAGGCAATCCCTGGCGCAATTAAAATTTGCGACAGTAGAAAATTATTTTTTGAATAATTTACTGTAGAAAAGGCAATCCCTGGCGCAATTAAAATTTGTGACAGTTGAAAAATAATTTTTTGAATAATTTACTATAGAAAAGGCAATCCCTGCGCAATTAAAATTTGCGACAGTATAAAATTAGTTTTTGAAAAATTTACTATAGAAAAGGCAATCCCTGGCGCAATTAAAATTTGCGACAGTATAAAATTAGTTTTTGAATAATTTACTATAGAAAAGGCAATCCCTGGCGCAATTAAAATTGCGACAGTAATAAAATTAGTTTTTGAATAATTTACTATAGAAAAGGCAATCCCTGGCGCAATTAAAATTTGCGACAGTAGAAAATTATTTTTTTGAATAATTTACTGTAGAAAAGGCAATCCCTGGCGTAATTAAAATTTGCGACAGTATAAAATTATTTTTTGAATAATTTACTATAGAAAAGGCAATCCCTGGCGCAATTAAAATTTGCGACAGTATAAAATTAGTTTTTGAATAATTTACTATAGAAAAGGCAATCCCTGGCGCAATTAAAATTTGCGACAGTAGAAAATTATTTTTTGAATAATTTACTATAGAAAAGGCAATCCCTGGCGCAATTAAAATTTGTGACAGTATAAAATTATTTTTTGAATAATTTACTGTAGAAAAGGCAATCCCTGGCGTAATTAAAATTTGCGACAGTATAAAATTAGTTTTTGAATAATTTACTATAGAAAAGGCAATCCCTGGGATATTTAAAATTTGCGACAGTATAAATTATTTTTGAATAATTTACTATAGAAAAGGCAATCCCTGGCGCACATAAAATATGTGACAGTTGAAAATTAGTTTTTGAAAAATTTACTGTAGAAAAGGCAATCCCTGGCGCAATTAAAATTTGCGACAGTAGAAAATTATTTTTTGAATAATTTACTATAGAAAAGGCAATTCCCTGGCGTAATTAAAATTTGCGACAGTATAAAATTAGTTTTTGAATAATTTACTATAGAAAAGGCAATCCCTGGCGTAATAAAATTTGCGACAGTATAAAATTAGTTTTTGAATAATTTACTATAGAAAAGGCAATCCCTGGCGCAATTAAAATTTGTGACAGTTGAAAATTAGTTTTTGAAAAATTTACTGTAGAAAAGGCAATCCCTGGCGCAATTAAAATTTGCGACAGTAGAAAATTATTTTTTGAATAATTTACTATAGAAAAGGCAATCCCCTGGCGTAATTAAAATTTGCGACAGTATAAAATTAGTTTTTGAATAATTTACTATAGAAAAGGCAATCCTTGGCGTAATTAAAATTTGCGACAGTATAAAATTAGTTTTGAATAATTTACTATAGAAAAGGCAATCCCTGGCGCAATTAAAATTTGCGACAGTAGAAAATTATTTTTTGAATAATTTACTATAGAAAAGGCAATCCCTGGCGCAATTAAAATTTGCGACAGTAATAAAATTATTTTTTGAATAATTTACTATAGAAAAGGCAATCCCTGGCGCAATTAAAATTTGTGACAGTTGAAAATTATTTTTTGAATAATTTACTATAGAAAAGGCAATCCCTGGCGCAATTAAAATTTGCGACAGTATAAAATTAGTTTTTGAAAAATTTACTATAGAAAAGGCAATCCCTGGCGCAATTAAAATTTGCGACAGTATAAAATTAGTTTTTGAATAATTTACTATAGAAAAGGCAATCCCTGGCGCAATTAAAATTTGCGACAGTATAAAATTAGTTTTGAAAAATTTACTATATAAAAGGCAATCCCTGGCGTAATTAAAATTTGTGACAAGTTGAAAATTATTTTTTGAATAATTTACTATAGAAAAGGCAATCCCTGGCGCAATTAAAATTTGTGACAGTAGAAAATTAGTTTTTGAATAATTTACTGTAGAAAAGGCAATCCCTGGGATATTTAAAATTTGCGACAGTAGAAAATTATTTTTTGAATAATTTACTGTAGAAAAGGCAATCCCTGGGATATTTAAAATTTGCGACAGTATAAAATTATTTTTTGAATAATTTACTGTAGAAAAGGCAATCCCTGGCGCACATAAAATTTGTGACAGTTGAAAATTATTTTTTGAATAATTTACTATAGAAAAGGCAATCCCTGGCGCACATAAAATTTGCGACAGTATAAAATTAGTTTTTGAATAATTTACTATAGAAAAGGCAATCCCTGGGATATTTAAAATTTGCGACAGTAGAAAATTATTTTTTGAATAATTTACTATAGAAAAGGCAATCCCTGGCGCACATAAAATTTGCGACAGTAAAAAATTATTTTTTGAAAAATTTACTGTAGAAAAGGCAATCCCTGGGATATTTAAAATTTGCGACAGTAGAAAATTAGTTTTTGAATAATTTACTGTAGAAAAGGCAATCCCTGGGATATTTAAAATTTGCGACAGTATAAAATTAGTTTTGAATAATTTACTATAGAAAAGGCAATCCCTGGCGCACATAAAATTTGCGACAGTATAAAATTAGTTTTTGAAAAATTTACTATATAAAAGGCAATCCTGGCGCAATTAAAATTTGTGACAGTTGAAAATTATTTTTTGAATAATTTACTATAGAAAAGGCAATCCCTGGCGCAATTAAAATTTGTGACAGTTGAAAATTATTTTTGAATAATTTACTATAGAAAAGGCAATCCCTGGCGCAATTAAAATTTGCGACAGTATAAAATTAGTTTTTGAAAAATTTACTATAGAAAAGGCAATCCCTGGCGCAATTAAAATTTGCGACAGTATAAAATTAGTTTTTGAATAATTTACTATAGAAAAGGCAATCCCTGGCGCAATTAAAATTTGCGACAGTATAAAATTAGTTTTTGAAAAATTTACTATATAAAAGGCAATCCCTGGCGTAATTAAAATTTGTGACAGTTGAAAATTATTTTTTGAATAATTTACTATAGAAAAGGCAATCCCTGGCGCAATTAAAATTTGTGACAGTAGAAAATTAGTTTTTGAATAATTTACTGTAGAAAAGGCAATCCCTGGGATATTTAAAATTTGCGACAGTAGAAAATTATTTTTTTGAATAATTTACTGTAGAAAAGGCAATCCCTGGGATATTTAAAATTTGCGACAGTATAAAATTATTTTTTG